>JAQLOM010000010.1:4769536-4785792 GCA_030068315.1 Chrysichthys thysi | reverse complement strand
GTCAGAAAAGATCAGATGTCAGATTGGCTGTCCTGTATGTCAGTCAAGTGACAAATTTCTTAGTGAGGACAGATGATTGGCTGATGATGCATGGGTTGCCACGCATGCGCATGCAGCCGCGCCGGGGGCTCCAAGTGTCGGGTTGCCAGGTAATTATTTTTTTAATGCCATGCGATCGACTCACAGTGCCTTCGCGATCGACCGTTAGCTCGCGATCGACGTATTGGGCACCCCTGCCTTAGACCTATATCAGCACTGATTCATGTTCATGATGAAAATCAGGATATCTTATTCATACATTACCAGTTGTATTATTGTAAGCCAAAAGCGTCGACCAGGTCTGGACTGAAATACATGCAACTGATGCTTTGGTTGATCATTTGAAAAGACCTCGTCTGACACTCTAATCTTCGAACAGATCATCCAAGAGTGGGCACAGCAAGAAGAAAGGGCCACGCACGCCCAGCCCCCCTCCCCCTGTGCCCTTGGACCTGCCTGTAGGAGGCAAAAAGCACAAGGGCAAACACAAGAACAAGGAGAAAAGTGAAGACAAGCAGAAAGAGGCCAAGGAGCGGGGCAGGGACGTCGACAAGCACAAGGAGAAGAAAGAGAAGCGCCGGTACATGGCTATGTGAACAAACTGCCTTTATAGGATTAAACTGAAGCAGGTTTTCTCTGTATTTTAGTGCTTTATGCAATCATAAGTGTGCAGAAAACAAACTTGTAGAGGAAGTGGGGAAAAATTAATAGACACATAGACATTAAATGTGACTGAGTAACTTTGTGTGTATTGTAGGGACCGCTCTGACAGTTCCCACAAGGCAAAGAGATCAGTGACGTCAGAGGAACGTTCTGGAAGTGTGTCGTCCCCTGGGCGAGACGTGTCACCCCAGACCAGAAGGAAGTCCTCATCTCCCAAGCCAGCCACCCAAAAACAAAACTCACCTCAGAGGTACGTAAAACTGCATACAACTTTAACCAGTTGTAGGCACAATAATTGTACCATAAGACTTGATATTTATTTATTTATTCATTCATTCATTCATTCCCCTCCAAAGGAAAAATTCATTACAGAATTTCCTTCAAAAACATAATGGTGAAAATTGGAACTCCGTACATCACTAGATTATGTGTGAACATGGGGAAATTCTGTAACCTGATGATACAAGTTCTCAAGTTTATTTGAAGAAAGGCACAGAGCACTTGCTAGAAATAGATCAGAGATTTTCACAGTGACTTGGGGTCGAAAAAACATTTGAATGTGCAATGTAATCACAGTCGCGAGCAGTGAGTCTGAAAAAGGTTCATCACTCATGATCATGGTATCACAGGTAATCCATCCATCCATCCTAAATGACGGTTTTGTGTCCTTCTAGGTCTCGTACTCCACCACGTCACCACAGGAGCCCCTCTCCTTCATCTCGCCCTCACCACTCCCCGTCGTCTCACTCTGGGTCCTCGCACCAGCGTCACTCTCCATCTCCTCGCCGACGCCGTGCCTCCGCCTCCCCGTCCTACCATCGGGACCTGCTTCCCCCCTTGTCTTCATCACCTACAGCTGCTCATACCTCACGCCGCTCGCGTTCCCGTTCACCCCCCACACCGCAGAGGTCAAGCCCCGCCTCCCGCCACCACTCACAGGGCCGGGAGCGGGAAAAAGAGCGAGGACGTGGGGAGAGGGATAGAAGCCCCGCCCAAGACCGACGTCATGACCGCCGCGATGGTATGAGTGGCAGACTTTCTAACCTGTAAAGCTCCATAAATATCCAGATATGTAGTCTAGTAATGCAGTGTCTGTCTTTGTCTTTCTTTGGCATTTAGATAGCCGCGGGAAGCGTGAGAAAGATAGCGGGCGGGACGATCGCAGCTACGAGGCTGATCAGAGCTCCTCGCGCGATGAGCGGGAAACCCGAGAGAGCCGCGACCGAGACCGGCGCTTCGACCGAGACCGACGAGACACGCGCGATGACCGCCAACACCGCGCCAGTGACGCCAAGGACGTGCGGGACAGCAGAGACCGCTCTGGCCGGGAGTCAATGGAACACAGAGAAAGAGACCGGGACAGGGAGAGGGACCGAGAGAGGGAAAGGAACGACACTCACAGGAAAGATGATGCATCAGTGCAGGAAGAGAGAAGTTATGGAAGAGGACATGGAAGAGAAGAGGGGCGGAGTGAGAGCAGGGTGGAGAGCAGGAACGAATCGCGTGCAGAGAGGATGGGAAGAGGAAGGGGACGTGCGTCGGACAACCCTGAGAAAGGTAAGGAAATGATTCTGCATGTTCGACATGATGTTAATTATATGTTTTAATCATGTTTCCCTCCTCCACAGGGTCAACTCGTGGGTCTCGTACGTCGCAGGCAGACAGCGGGGGTCATGATGGATGGGAGTCTCGTAGCGGTGGCTTAAGAGAGAGGAGCTCGGAGAGAAACACAGAAAGGGGGACAGACCGTGATCGCTATGACAGCGACAGACCACGTGGAGAGCAGGCCCGAGACTCGTCTTACGATCGCCGTGGAAGTCAGGCAGACCGAGATCGCCGCGACCACAGGGACAGAGGTTATTAAATATATCTATCCACTAAGACCTTCCAACAGAAAACCTCTAAAACATTTAAAAACTCTTATGCCAGTGTATGATTGCCTTGATTGATCGATTGAACTGCTTGACTTATAACAAATGTGACGCTGCTTTTGTGTCCAGCAGATCAGAGAGCACCCTCACCAGGCCGCCATCAAGGCCGCAGTGAAGACACAGAGCGTGAGGAGAGGAGAGACGAGAGGAGGAGCGACCGAGCTGAGGACAGACGGGAGGACAGGGGCCGTGAGCGAGAGGGCCGCGAGCGAGACAGAGAAAGAGACCGGGAGAGAGAGAGGGAGCGGGAAAGAGAAAAAGAGCGGGAGAGAGAGGCTGAAAGGGAAAGGGCTAGGGAGAGAGAACGTGGGAGAGAGCGGGAGCGAGAAAGGGAGAGGGAGGAAAGAGAGAGGGAGCGAGAGCGGGAGAGGGAGGAACGTGAGAGAGAGCGAGAACGAGAGGAACGGGAGCGAGAGCGGGAACGTGAGAGAGAAGAGCGCGAACGAGAGAGGGAACGTGAGAGGAAGGAGAGGGAACGCGAGAGGGAGCTCCGTGAGAGGGAGAGGCAGAGAGAATGGGAGGACAGAGAGAAAGGCAGGGAGGAGAGACGGGAGAGGAGAGAGGAGCCACGAGACGAACGCTCAGCCAGAGATGCTCATGAAGAGCGAAAGAACAGGTGAGATTCAAAGCTTTGAATATCAGCTGCTACTAAAGATTATATTCACTGAATCTGGTTCGTTTCACGGGACACTTAAAGTAAAGCTTTATTCTTCTGTCAGTGGGCGCAAGAGGCACCGTGTGGAGAACACTCCCAGCCCCCGGCCCTCTCCTAAAAAAGCGCGGGAAGGTAGTCCTGCAGACAGCGATGGCTATAACAGTACAGAGGAAAAAGGTAATTAATAGTAAACGTGGACAATATGTGAAAAGAGTGAGAAATGAGACAAACAACACCGTCAAAAAAGTTATTTTTCTGATTTCACAATGCTCTCATCTGTGTGTGTGTGTGTGTGTGTGTGTGTGTGTTTTTTTGCACAGGCGATAAACACAGACTCTTGAGTCAGGTCGTCCGTCCTCAGGAGCCAAGTCGCTCCCCTCCCCGCGTATCCACCGACGACAAGCCCACGCGCTGGAGGGACAACGAACGTCGCGTCGACAAGAAGGACGGACGCGGTCGGCATGAAGAAGCAGAGGCCCGCAGTGAGCGAGGTGTAGGTCGAGGGCTGGAACGCCGTGGAGATCATTCTTCAGAGAGTTCTCTGAATACGCCAGCATCTGAGTCTCGAAGGGGTAAAGAGCAGAGAGATGCCATCACACCACCTGCTCTCACGGCTGGCGGGCCTGAGGGACGAGATTCTGTGTTAGGTGGCCATGAGGAAGGCAAGAAGAAAGCAAAGTCTCAGAAAAAGAACCTGAAGAAAAACAGGAAAGAGGATGAGGGTGCTAGCGCTGGTGGTGAGCGTTTTAACCCCGAGCCCCTGCCACCTTCTTCCTCCTCAGTATCCTCTGAAGCTCCACGCTCACTTCTCTCACCCCCTAAGATGGGCAAGAAGAAATCACTGGAGAGGAGGCGAAAGCGCTCCCGGGGCGCTGAGTCTGACCCATCTGATGATGAGCAACCAATCAGCAAGAGACGCCGTGGCCCTCAGACACCTCCCCCGATCAACAAAGAGGACCTACCTTCCCAGCGAGCGCTGCTATCTGGCCACCCTGTATCAGCAGTGCCACTCAAAATGGACGCTAACTTCAGCGACTGGTCTGACGAGGAGGTCCCCGAACGCAGCGAAGCTTCATCTGAGCGAGCCCCGGAGCGGCTGCTGCCCCGCCGAAACCCGCCTCTAGCCCCGCTGCTCCCTGACCCACCCATGGCTATGCACGTGCTCCCACTGCAGCCACTGCTGCCGCAGCACATGCTCCGCAAACCGCAGCAGGCTGACCAAAGGCAGCAGCGCAGTAGCAGCATGGGTAGCAACCCAAGTCGGGCAACAACACGTCGGCTCCGCTCGCCCTCCAATGACTCCGCCCACCGCACAGACGACATTCAGCAAGGGCCACGGTCGCGCAGGGCACGTGGACAGGGCGCCAATTCCCGTGACCGGGACAGGGAAAGAGAAAGGGAGCGAGAGAGAGAGAGGCCGGTAGCGACTGATCCGATTGGAGTAAGGGAGGAGAGGAAGTCGAGGATTGACCAGTTGAGGCGAGGAGAGCCGAGTCGCAGTACTTCATCAGGTACCAAATTCCTGTTGTAAAATAAATCCATCTACTGGTAGCTTCTTTCTGGTGCCCTGTGTGAGGAATAGTACCTATACCTATATAATGTTGAGTTATAAATGTAATACTGTATGATTAAAAACAAACACTTGTGTTTTAGAAGAAAAAGTATGAATATTGCTCTTTAGATTTGCTATTTTTGAACTCCCTTAGTAAGTGAAAGACCAATTTTTTTGTTTTGTTTTCCAGACCGACAGGACTCGCGCAGTCACAGCTCTCGGCGCAGCTCTCCAGAGTCAGAGAGGCAGGTTCGCTCTCGGGCTGGTTCACACGACAGCCGTGAGCGGGATCGTGACCAGTTTGAACGCGACAGGAAGGAATACCGGCAACCACAGAACCAGCCACTATCACAGCAGCGTGATTGGGAGCCAGAACCCCGTGAGTGGGGTGTTCGAGGTCGCGAGCCCCTCCTCCTCCGCCCTAACCGGGAGCCAATCAGAGAGCGGGACTTGCGCGAGATGCGCGAAAGGGAGAGATTACTGCCAGAGGGACTGCTCTCACATGAGCGCCTTGAGCGCGATCGAGGTGATAGGGAGCGAGAGAGGGACAGGGACCGAGACCGGGAGCGCATGCTGCCCTTTGACCTCCCACCACTGGGGGAACCCAAGAGCCGAGCAGAGATGCGGCTGGAGCGAGGGGACTACGAGCCCCTGCTGCCTAGAGAAGCCCTCGTGGACATGGACAAACCCAGCGCTACAGACGAGCCACATGTGCAGATGGAACCCTGTGAAACAGAGAAGATAGACAGCCTCGACGGTGAGATGGTGCTCTGAATTAAAGTTCAGTTAAATGCAGCAGCAGCCTTTACTGGAGGTCACAAAAACATTTTGCTGTAACAAAACGGAACACACAAGTTCAGCAGTTCGCGTCTTGTTTCTTGATTAAAGCATGTGTATGTTTGTGTGCACACATTTGTGTCAACAGAGGATGAAGGGAAGGGTGAGGACGCCCAGTCCGCAGTGTCAGGTGGGGAGGAATACGAGCCTATCAGCGATGATGAGCTGGATGAGATCTTGGCTGACAGTCAGAAAAGAGACGATCAGCAGGATGAAGAGAAAGTCCCAGGTACAAACACAAAAAATGTGGCTTCAGCCATCACTTTCTACCTCTTTGGCATGAAAGACTTTACAGTAAAAGCACATTCAGCGAGTGTGAAATTTAACTGTTGCTAATGAGGAAAATCTATCATGAGCCACTCCCAGAAACTGTAAGAAAGAAATTGTGTTTCGCACCTCGAACTCCCTGCACAACGAACGTGCCACTGGAACGGATTGCATTCGTTATGCGGGGTACCACTGTAGTTGATTTGTTTTAAACTATTTAATAATCGGTACTTTGTTTGGCTCCGCAGGACCCCTGGACGTGATCGACGTGGACTGGTCCAGCCTGATGCCCAAGCCGAAACAGGAAACCCGAGCACCAGGCGCTGCGCTGCTTAGGTTCACACCCGGAGCCATGCTCCTGCGGTTGGGCGTCTCTCGGCGTCTGGCTGGTCCACAGCTCCTCACGCGCATTAAAGATGTCTGCGCTAAAGAGCTGGAAGATGCTAAAGGTGAGGAAACGACACTGAAGGGATTTTATATGACACTTGATCAGTGGATGGGTGTATAAAGAGGTGTAGGTTGTAGAGCTGCCCTTCTTTCCCTTAGGACTGTGCTTTATTTTTAGACTGGTGTCCACCTTTGTTAGGTCATCTCACCCCGTTGCTGTTTTCAGATGCGGATAAGCTGTTTGAGCACGATCTAGGTGCCCTGAACTTGGCCACCCTCAACAGGAGGACAGAGAGAGCGAACCTGCTGAGGAACCTGGGGCCGTGTGGCAAGGCTCTCTGTGCACGCCGAGACATCGCCATCCGTAAGCAGCTCCTCAAAAACGACAAGGTAACATGCACAGCATGAGGCAGGATTCTCTTCAGTTTTATTCATATTGCACTTTTAAGCTTAGACCGTGTCACGCAGCGAGAAAGCCAGAGGCGACCGTGGTGAGAGGAAGCTCTGCGATGACCTAAAAAAAAAACCTCAGAGGAATCAGATTTAAAAAGGAGACCAATAGTGTGGTATAATGGTTTAGTCCTAAATTACACAGTTTAGTGTTTTATTAGTTACAGCAGTAAAACACTTCTCCGGGATTAGCAGATCATGAAGTGTTTCACATGTTTAGAGTGACCTAAAGCTTCTCAGTACAGTTTGTGCTTAGAATATAAAGTACAGTAATAGTTATTCAGTCGTACCACTGCAGACGGAAAAACACAACCATATTTTATATTTATACATGTACATGTTTATGGACTCTTTGTTTTCGTAATAAGTTGTCACGGTAGGGTATTTAAAAGGTGTGATAGCGATACCCATAAATCCAGTTGCTTGCTACTAGCCATCCTATTAGCCACTGATATTAATTTTCTTAACACTTCTGTAATTGCTTAGCAGCCTTACTGTTTGCCATTAATCTGTGAAATGCTTCAGCATGTGATTTCCACTTTTATTCAGTATATAAATACAGTGGAACCTTGGTTTGCGAGCATAATTCGTTCCGGAGATGTGCTTGTAATCCAAATCACTCGTATATCAAAGCGAATTTCCCCATAGGAAATAATGGAAACTCAGATAATTCGTTCCACATCCCACAAATATTTATATAGAAATGAGTAATACAAAATATAAAGTAAAAATACGTAAAATTGTCATGAATTTGCCCACGTGGAGCGTGCATGCAGCGCACATGTTCTGAGCACTTCCAATAGAGGTGCGTTAGAACACGCACTAAGGACTCCTTCCTGGTTTTCCTCTGCAACGCCACGGCGCGTCACATGAGTGGGGACAGGTGTACCGGATTGGGACTGATTGTAGGAGCTATAAAAAGACTCACACAAGGTCGTGGAGCAGTAGTTGCCATTTCCCGTGCTCTTGCCAAGCCTTACAATCCCGTGTTTGCTTTCTCCGGTTCTGAGTAAGTTTCTGTTTCTTGTTATTCAACCCCAGCACACCTGACAACAACAAAATAACCTGCACTTTACCTGTAAAAAGACTCGTAGCTGGTGTGAGGGAGAGGGGAGAGGACTTTCATTTTTGACTTTCACTACAACTCAACAGAATCACTGCAGTCTGTCGCCCACTGGGATCTTTTTCTTTTCATGCGACTTTAACAAAGAAACTATCCAATGATCGCTGCTTTTGCCTCCTTTTTGAGGATTTGGTGGAAATATGACATTGCATCATCATTAAACAGATTCATCACTCGCACTGCTACAGTCTTATTCAGGTGGTGCTTTTCTACAAAGTTTGCACTCTTTTTTCCACATTTTCCACATCTCCCTGATCTCATTTGAAGTGGGGGATTCCTCAGGCTTTTTCTATGCTAGCGCGGACAATACGAGTGAGTCACAATCCCGTAGTGAAAGAGAGAGCGAGAGAGAGAAGTTGTGATCACGTGAGGCTCGGCAGGCGAAGCGTATACATACCACTCGTATTGCAAGACCACGCTTGTTAACCAAGTCAAAATTTATTACAATTTCTTGCTAATCTTGCAAAGCCAAAAAAAAAAGTTACTTGCAATCCAAGTTTCCACTGTATAAGTTTGCAGTCAGTCTTTCCAGATGTATTGCCACTGATGTTTGTCGTACTTGGTTAACATCTGCTTGTCTTGGGTTTAGGGGACGACTAAGCAGATCTACACCAGTGCTCCAGTGGTGGACCAAGAACTGCTACAGCTCAGCATACGTCTCTTCAAAAAGAAAACGGCTGCCGGGCAGGAGAAAGCCGACCCTGTGCCCGTGACTAACCCCCCAGCTGAGGTGCGTCTGTCTTGAAGCGTACGCTGAACTCCCTTCAGCAAGTACAGCGCATTGAACTGATCATCCGGACTCAACCTTATCGTGCTGTGAAACACTGAAACTGTTTGCAAGTCAGTGATCTTGGAGAATCAGCAATGCAGATTTGAGAGATCTGCACCATAGAGACTGGAGAAACGCTAGCCTATGAGGATACTGTATAAATCACGACAGCCAATGAACTTTCTATTCTAAGTGTGGCAGAGAACTGTTGATGAGAACTGGCTCTCATTCTGCTTAATGTTTTAGAGAACCTATCATATCATCCGTCATTTATACCGGAGTTGCTTTGATGTAATGGGTATTAGAGTTGTGCATTAAAAATGGTCTTTGTCATTTGAGTCTTTTAATTTCTTTTTCCTTTCTTTTTTTTAAAGCCGATTCAAATAAAAAAGCAAAAATTTAAACTCTAAATAAAAATAAACAATACCATAACATATCGTGGTAATTTATTTTAACAAAAAAGAAACCTTGAAATGTTAATAGCGAACACTGTGGTTCTCCATTGTCCCAGAATTGTGTACCAGATGACATGTCTGCACTGAGCGTTATTTTTATTATATCTGTTTTCCAGCAAACTGATTTGACACAGTTCCTGTTTTCCTATTGGTTAATCATTTATACAATCGTTGCTACACCTTGATCTGTATGTGAGTATGACCCAAGGTTAGCCATTCACAGTTCTGGGGGTGGGGCTAGAGAATGTTTTCCTGTCTGGAATACACTCTAAAACATGGCTCAGTTGAAAAAATAAATAAATTAAAAAAAGAAAGAAAGATGCATGAGCTTTTTATATGACTACCAGACAAACAAGAAAACAAAATTCATATTTAACAGTTAACCAAGGAGAACAACTTGTCACCAACTGATGACTAATTTAGTGGTCCTGTTGGTGATGCTAGGTTGTCACTGACATCTGGAATTGATCACAAAAAACACCTACACTGATCAGCTGTAACATTAGACCCACCTGCCTAATATTGTGGAGATCCCCCTTGTACCCGTCAAGGCATGGACTCCACTCTGAAGGTGTTATCTGGCATCATGATGTTAGTAGCAGATCCTTTAACTCCCTGTAAGTTGTGAGGTAGGTCCTCAGCAGATCAGACTTTGTCCAGCCCATCCCAAAGATGCTTGATCGAATTCGCCAATTGCCCTTCCTTGGCCACTTTTAGTAGGCCCAACTACTGCATACCAAGAACTCCCCCACAAGACCTACTGTTCTGGAGATGCTCTGACCCAGTCATCTAGCAATCACAGTTATGCCCTGGTCAAAGGCACTCCAATCCGGACACTTGCCATTTTTCCTGCTCTCAAGACAACAACTTCAAACTGACCTGCTGCCTAATAGAACCCTCCCCTTGACATATTCCACTGGAATGAGATAATCCGTGTTATTCACCTCACCTGTCAGTGGTTTTAATGTTAAGGTTGATTGGTGTATTTATCGATATGTTTATTTTTATGGAGGTTTTTTTTTTAAGAACAGCAAACTGTATAGTAAATCGAGAACCAGGAACAAATGAGAAACAAAGTAATTGAGATCTATCAGTCTGAAAAGGTTATAAAGCCATTTCTAAAGCTGTGGAACTCCAGCACACCACAGTGAGAGCCATTATCAACAAATGGCAAAAACATGGAACAGTGGTGAACCTTCCCAGAAGTGGCCGGCCAACCAAAATTACTCCAAGAGTGCAGCGATGACTCATCCAAGAGGTGACAAAAGACCCCAGAACAAAATCCAAGGAACTGTAGGCCTCACTTGCTTCAGTTAAGGTCCGTGTTCATGACTCCACCATAGGAAAGAGATTGGGCAAAAATGGCCTGCATGGCAGAGCTCCAAGATGAAAACCACTGCTGAGCAAAAGGAACATAAAGGCTCACCATAGTTTTGCCAGAAAACATCTTGATGAGACAAAAGTTGAACTTTTTGGAAGGTGTGCGTCCCATTACATCTGACATCAAAAGTAACTGAGCATTTCAGAAAAGGAACATTATAACAACAATAAAATATGTTGGTGGGAGTGTGATGCTCTGGGGCTGTTTTGCTGCCTCAGGACCTGGAAGACGTGCTGTGGTAAATGGAACCATGAATTCTGCTGTCTACCAAAACATCCTGAAGGAGAATGTCCGGCTATCTGTTCCTGACCTCAAGCTGAAGCACACTTGGGTTCTGCAGCAAGACAGTGATTCAAAATACACAAGGAAGTCAAATAAATACAGAAAATACACCTCTGAATGGCTAAAGAAAAACAAAATGAAGACTTTGGAGTGGCCTAGTCAAAGTCCTGACCTGAAACTGATTGAGATGCTGTGGCATGACCTTAAAAATGCTGTTCATGCTCGAAAACCCTCCAATGTGGCTGAATTACAACAATTCTGCAAAGCTGAGTTGGCCAAAACCCCTCCACAGCGCTGTAAAAGACTCAGTGCCAGTCAGCGCAAACACTTGACTGCAGTTGTTGCTGCTAAGGGTGGCCCAACCAGTTATTAGGTTTAGGGGGCAATCACTTTTTCACACAGGGCCGGTGTAGGCGTGGATTTTTTCCCCCTTAATAATAAACATCTTCATTTAGAGACTGCATTTTGTGTTTACTTGTTATCTTTGTCTAATATTTAAATGAAACATACAAAAAAATAGGAAATCAGGAAGGGGGCAAACACTTTTTCACACCACTGTATGTATGTATGAACCCCCCCCATGGTGTCCCCTCCCTCACTCACCCCCTCTCCCCTCACTCACTCCCCCCTGACTCACTCCCTCTCACTCACTCACTCCTCCCTCACTTACTGACTCGCCCTCACTTACTCACTCCTCCTTCCCTCACCTCCTGATTCACTCCCTTACTTACTCACTCCCTCTCATTCTCCCCTCACTCACTTCCCCTCACTTACTCCTCCCTCACTCACTCCCTGACTCACTCATTCCCTCTCCCCTCACACCCTCCTTCACTCCTCCTCCCTCACTCACCTCCTGACTCACTCCCTCACTTGCTCACTCACTCCCCGTCACTCACTCCGTGACTCACTCACTCACTCACTCACTCCTCACCCACTTACTCACTCCTCCCTCACTCACCTCCTGACTCACTCCCTCTCACTCTCCCCTCACTCACTTCCCCTCACTTACTCAATCCTCCCTCACTCACTCCCTGACTCACTCACTCCCTCTCACCTCACACCCTCCTTCACTCCTCCTCCCTCACTTACTCACTCCTCCCTCATTCACCTCCTGACTCACTCCCTCTCACTCTCCCCTCACTCACTTCCCCTCACTTACTCACTCCTCCCTCACTCACTCCCTGACTCACTCATTCCCTCTCACCTCACACCCTCCTTCACTCACTCCTCCCTCACTTACTCACTCCTCCCTCACTCACCTCCTGACTCACTCAGTCACTCAGTCTCTCACCCTCCCCCCCCCTCCCTCACGCATTTCCTCACTCGATTACTTCCTTGATGGCTTCATGAACTTTCACTTTTAGACAGAGAAAGAAATCAGGGTACTTGATCTCTATGAAAGCGTCCGGTTTGCTGTAAAACAACAACAAGAACAACAAAAGAAGAGGAAGAAGAGGAAGAAGAGGGGGTTCTCCGCTCTGTTCTGCGCTGAGTGACCGCGCGAGCCGATTATAGACGGAGGACATTGATTCCTGCTGTCTCCGTGTGAGGAGGTGTTAGCTCGGGGATGGAGGAGGACATGGTGGTGTTCCTGTGTGTCCGTTTGGCGGTGATGTCCGCGTGTCTGTGTGCAGCCGTGTGGGGTTTGGCTCCTGTCAGCTTCTGTGAGAAACGCGCGTACGGTGAAGATCCTCAGAGAGAATGCCAGGTGGGCTCCTGTGTCTCTAAAGTGTCTGGGATTGAATGTTGGGACTGGAGTGGAAATAAAGTGTGTGTGTGTGTGTGTGTGTGTGTGTGTGTGTGTGTGTGTGTGTCATATTGCTGAAACCTCTTTATGTTGCTGGCTCTCAGTAGTAGGTGAGAAGCTCCCAGGTGTGTGCAGTGTTCAGAAATGATGTGCTTGATTTACAGGGCTCCTTTTCCCGAACTTCCACAGAAACATTCAGGGCTGTTTCCTGTCTCTGTGCTTCTCTTAGGAGCAGGCTGTGTCCTAATCCACCCCCGGTTTAGAGGGGGAGGCTTTACTTTATCCACTTTACAGGGCACTGTGGCTGTGTAAGGAGTACAGGAGGGATTCAGGACACAGCCTGGCAGTCATGAGATGAGATGGACATAGTGTATATGACAGATGCCTAGATAAGCAGAAATAAGTCGCTTTACTGACATTACAAAGTCTGAGTGATCATTTTAGTAAAATTAGATGTGGAGATGTGCCTTTGTATTCCATGTAAGGCTCCAGCAAGTGCCCTAAGGTGAAGAAATGAGTGAGGAAACGTACCGGAAATGCAAAAGAATCAAAAACTCACTCACTCACTCATCTTCTGTCGCTTAATCCTGTTCAGGGTCGCGGGGGGAAGCTGGAGCCAATCCCAGCTGACTTTAGGTGAGAGGCGGGGGTACACCCTGGGCAGGTCACGAATCCACCGAAGGGCGACACACAGAGACAGACAACCATTCACACTCACATTCACACCTACAGGCAATTTAGAGCAGCTAATTAGCCGAATCCCCCTGTGCATGTCTTTCGACTGTGGGAGGAAACCGGAGCAACCAGAGGAAACCCACACGGACATGGGGAGAACATGCAAACTCCACACAGAAAGGCACCCAGGTCAACCCCGGCGATCAAACCCAGGACCTTCTTGCTGTGAGGCGACAGCGCTAACCACCACACCACACCACCCGAATCAAAAACTAAAAAAAAAAAAAAAACGGGGAAAAATCCCGGGTCAGATTTTAAGAACTGTTCAAATAAAATCGGTTCACTCAGATGAATCGAACAGCCCATCGCATTTTTGCTATTATTTTTCAGCTTATTATTATTATTATTATTATTATTATTATTATTATTATTATTATTATTATTATTATTATTATTATTGTCATTGTTAAATCAGTGTCATCAAGTCTCTGCAAGTTACTAGGTGGCATCAGTTTTCATATTAAATCTGTGGCCATGATCTTTCCACTGACAATCCCGAAAACACTAAGAATACATATTAAAATAAAATTTTTGCATTTTTTTTAATGGAAAGAAGTCTTATTGGTGACTGCATTGCAAACTATGTAATTACACGCTTACACCATCCTGCCATAAGTATACTATAACTATAATTCCTCATATACACACAGCACTTCTCAGTTGTTTACACCAATGATTTGCCAACAATGAACTTTTTTTCAGATTAAAATCAAGTTATAATTTTTTTTCTGTATGTAGTTACGTTTCATGTTGTGGAACGTTTACAAAACACATTCATTTCCCCATTTTCAGCAAATCGCCTCTATTTTGTTTCTTTCAAAATGAATAAGACCCAAAGAAAGAAAGAAAGCAGCTTTGTCATGTTACCAAAGAACAAGTGTAATGTCATCTGTCCTGAAGAAATTCTGTCTTGGAAACCTTAACACTACATCTGCACTCTTTCAAAATAATAATATAAATAAATAAATAAATAAATAAATAAACAGCCCCATAAACATTGTCTCACAGAGCTCTTCACTGTGATTGCTAATCGTTTGATTCATCGAATCAATGCACCTTATCAGCACTCAGAATGATGTTTCTGTGATCTTTGTCTGTCTAGCTGTTAGCGCCTTTGTGGATTTTATCGTCTGTCTAAGGTGATGTGCCTTTTTGTTTTGTTTTGCAGGACACAATCGAAATCTTTGTCAACAGACTGGATTCGGTGCAGTCTTTTTTGCCATATGAATACTCAGCGTGAGTATGCTGCGTTGTATGTTTACTATAATTTGTGGTGTGCACCGTAATGGATTACTTGTTTAGAAATGTTTTGAACTTCTTTGTCGCAGTCTTCACCCTGTGACAATCGAGTAGTGTGACAAAAGATTCCTTTGTAGCAGTTCGGCAAGTTTTTACAGTGGCTTTTTGCAGGACTGAGGACTGAGCTCTATTAGACCCTTCTCTGCCTCTGTGTTACACGGCAGCAAGTGGAAGGAACCACATACATGTCCCTAGAGGGATAATGTGACACCTTGTATTGCACTTTAGTCCCTATTACAGTGCCAAGTGTAATCCTGACACTTTATGGCATTAAGCTGAGTATGTTCTGTAATAAACCGCATATACTTTCAGTTTATTAACCTTACACCCGAAGTCAAGCTGGATTTATATCAGCACAGAAGCAGTGACTTATTTAATGTGACTACACAGTCAATCGTATTGGTGTTATCCGTCAGACTGCTTTTTTGGCCTGCTTCTTCTCCTACAGTTTTTTGAGATATTGACCCCAAACCATCCTCAACTCGTCCGTCCTGTGCCCTAATAGTGTTCTTATGGTGGCAGTACATTACTTGCCCCATTGAAATGAATCAAAGTCTTCCTGCTTGGACATACTTCATGAGAGAGCCACCAATAAATAAATGAATAAATAAATAAATAAAACTCTGAACTTCTCATCTATCAGTCATGAGCCACATTTGAATCGCATTTCCTTGCGGAAATACATTTCTAGTTAAAGAACCTGTCATTTACTACTTCAATTATCGCCAAAGTGTGATGCCTCATCATAGGGACATGAACAAATAAACAAGCCCCCTTGCTGATTTTATGTATTGACTCTGATGAGAGTTCCAGAGGTGATCCAACAGTCAAATATTTTAAAGTTTCAGTAGAAACCTCAGGAGCGTGCACAGAAAAGTATATTTCAACATGTTATAAGAGAAAGTGTTTACATTTTTTTTGTAATCTAAAGCCTTGTCCATTCACCTCATCTATAGGCTTGTAATACAACTTTAAATTATTCATTGTCTTTATTCACCTGTTTGTGCCACCATTATGATATGTAGTCTTTTGAAATGAACAATTTTTTAAAAAAAAATCCTAAATCCAGTCCCCTCTGAAAGTATCGGAACAGCAAGGCCAATCATTTTGTTTTTGTTGTGCACTGAAGACATTTAGGTTCGAGATCAAAAGATGAATCAGACATTAGGCCAGAATTCCTAGGTCTGAATAAGGCTGAAATCCTGTAGCAGCAAAGAGTGACCGGTTTCATAATTCTTTTCTGACACAGGTTTGACTTCTGCACTATGGACGCTGAGAAACGGCCGTCGGAAAACTTGGGCCAGGTGCTTTTTGGAGAGCGAATTGAGCCATCGCCGTACAAGGTAATACACACACAAAAACACCCTAGGTCTATTACGTTTATGGTGTATGTACATTACAATCATATCTGCACACAGCATTCACTCAGTGTTGGAGAATCTCTGTTAGTCAGTGACCATTTTACTAAAGATTAGATCTAATCTAGGTGTCATGTATACACGTGTTGTTATTTTTTTTCTAAGAGTTCCAGTCCTGTATCGCTACGATCCATTTCCCTCAAATTGGTCATAATCAGAAGATTGGGCTATATTGGGCTTCTTTAAGACATACAGACGTGGACAAAATTGTTGGTACCCTTCTGTTAAAGAAAGAAAAACCCACAATGGTCACTGAAATAACTTGA
>JAQLOM010000010.1:4758740-4769436 GCA_030068315.1 Chrysichthys thysi | reverse complement strand
GACAGCCCCAAAACATCACTGCTCTAGAGGAGATCTGCATGGAGGAATGGGCCAAAATACCGGTAACAGTGTGTGAAAACCTTGTGAAGACTTACAGAAAATGTTTGACCTCTGTCATTGCCAACAAAGGATATATAACAAAGTATTGAGATGAACTTTTGTTATTGACCAAATACTTATTTTCCACCATAATCTGCAAATAAATTCTTTAAAAATCAGACAATGTCATTTTCTGGATTTTTTTTCCTCATTTTGTCTCTCATAGTTGAGGTTATACTTATGATGAAAATTACAGGCCTCTCTCATCTTTTTAAATGGGAGAACTTGCACAATTAATGGCTGACTAAATACTTTTTTGCCCCACTATATTTTTATTATACCCGTACATCCAGTTGCTTGCTGCCAGCCATCCTACTAGCCGTAATTCTCTTAATACTTCTGTCATTGCTTAGCAGCCATTACTGTTTGCTATTAATCTATGAAATCCTTCAGCATATGATTTCCACTTCACATTTTAGTCAATATAAAGCTGTACATTTACATCTCATACCCTGACATTACATCTGTCAGTCGCTACAAGATGAGCAGCGTTGGCATTTTCAGACAAGACGATTCCCAGGGTTATTGCTACTGACTTTTTGTCGTACTCTGTTAACATATGACCTCTGATCCGTCTAGAGTTTAGGGGACGACTAAGGAGATCTACACCATCTCTCCAGTGGTGGACAAAGAAATGCAGCTCAGCATAAGTCTCTTCAAAAAGAAAATGGCTGCCGAGCAGGGAAAAGCTGACCCTCTGTGCATGACTAACCCCCCCAGCTGAGCTATGTCTCTTAAAACCTTTCAACGAGTACAGCGCTTTGAACTGATTACCCGGACTCAGCCATCTCGTGCCATGAAAGACTGACCCTGTTTGTAAGTCCATGATAATGGAGAATCAGTAACGCAGGTTTGAAAGATCTGCACCATAGAGACCGGAGAAACGCTAGCCTATCCCTAGTGCAAGTGGATATGTGCAAATAATCTGCATTTACTCTAGACTACTTTCTAGACTATTTAAAGGAAGTGTGACACATGTGTCACCATGGGCTCTTATGGGTTAATGTTTTGAGAACTTCTCATATCATCCGTTTTTTTATACCTGAGTGTTTTTGGTGTAACAGATATTGGAACTGTGCATTAAAAATGGTCTTTGTCATTTGAGTCTTTTTCATTTCTTTCTTTCATGCTTTACAGTATATCAGGGACCTGAAATAGATATTTATTATTTACATTTAATTACAAGATCATAAGAAGTTTCAAATCAGGAGTATAAACAGGAATTAAAAAAAAAAGTCCTGGTATCTAAGTAAAAAGCCCTGCTCAAGGTAAACAGTTCAAAGTTAACACTGGGGGTTCATTTCTTTATTCACCTTATGATTTAAAAAAAAGCCAAATTAAATAAATAAATAAATAAAACACACAAGAAGAACTTAAACTACAGACGAAAATAAACCATAACATATTGTGGTAATTTATTTTAACAAATAAAAGAAAGAAACCTTGAAATGTGAATAGCTAACCCTCTGAGGTCCTCCACTATCCCAGAATTCCGTTGTGTACCAGATGACGTGTCTTCCCCGAGTGTTATTTTCATCATACCTGTTTTCCGACCAGCCCCGCCTTTTCCACGATGTTTAACGCACTTCCTGTTTTCCTATTGGCTAATCATTTTATACAACGTCCCTTCGCTCTGGTTTATATATGAATACTAACCACAGTTAGCCAATCACAGTCCAGAGGGCGGGACTATCCGGAATGCGGTTAGGGAACAAACCGAAAGGCTACGGTGGAACTAGAAAAGTGGGTTACGCAGGCAGGCAGATCCGCTCTGCTCCAAGTGGCCTGCGCGTGCTGATCACAAATGAGCCATTTCTGATTTCGGTGTTGTGTTTGATTTCCTCTTGCACGCGATAGACCGCTGAACGAAGTGTTAGTTCGTGGACGGAGGACATGATGGTGTTTCTGCGCGTCCGTTTGGTGGTGATGTCCGCGCTCCTCTGCGCGCTCCCGCTGCTCTTCGTTCAGGATGCTGCGGCTTTCTATCTTCCGGGTTTGGCTCCTGTCAGCTTCTGTGAGAAACCCGCGGACGGTAAAGATCCTCAGAGAGAATGCCAGGTGGGCTCCTGTGTCTCTTTAAGTGTTTAGGATTGATGTTGGGACTGGAGCGGAAATGAAGTGTGTGTGTGTGTGTCTCATATTGCTGAAACCTCTTTAGCCTTATCTTGCTAGCTAGCGCGCACTTAGCTCCCAAGCCCGCAGTGAGTTTAAACATGGCGCTAATGTAAATTCCTGGTCTTAGTTTCATATTTATGGAGGTTTAAAAGCTTTCGTGGACGTCTCGGTCAATGTTAATACGGTTTTACGTGCTTGACCCGGAAGTCCTTAGATACAGGTGACCATTTTAGCTAGCTCGGTAGGAACATTCAGGGTTGTTTACTGTCTGGGCTTCCTTCCCTCTTGGAGCGGACTGTGTCCTAAACGACTCCCGGCACGGTGTGGGGACAGGACACCATATGACTTTAGTGACTTGACAGTGTGTTGGTGGTGATTGAGGACTCTTCTGATGGTCGAAGAGCTGTATGAGGGTGACGTCAGCGAAGAGGAAATAAAGTAGAGGGCTTGGCATTAAGCATTAATGCAAAATGATTTGATCAAATTTAGATGTGTACACAAAATTTAGCTGAAGAGACGAGTGAGGAAACGTACCGGAAGTGCAAAAAGAACCAAAAGCCGATAACTTGGAGGAGGGAAGGGGAAGGGGGGTGGGCGGCAAAACAAACAAATCCGGTTCAGTTTGTTGAACTGTTCGAAAGAGTCGGTTCACTCGAATGAATCAAACTGCCTAGCACTAAGAACCCACCCACGGACTCGCTCAGTAATGAGGCCACTTTTTTTTTTAACATATTATTATTATTATTATTAGTAGTAGTAGTAGTAGAATCATCATTATTATTAATGCATTTATTTTAGTTTTTCAATAATACTAGTTTCCAGGCAGCTTTGCAAGTCTCTGCAAGTTGCTAGGTGACGTCACTTTTCATATTCAATGAGTCGCCATGATCATTTACATATCAAAACAATTATTTTTATTTTTTATTATTATTTTTTTTGTCACAGCACTGCACACTAAGGAATTGTTTATTTACAACATCTTGGTCCAACTATACTCCAACTAGAATTTCTATGAAGAGCGCAAGAAAAAAAAAAAAGTAGTACAGTGGACCCTCGGCTCCTGAACGCGCCGGATGGCGAATAAATCGACGTACGAACTAAATTTTCTACCGACTGATGAACAAATCCTTGACTGACAACGTACAGGAACCCAACCCACGCTTCACGGAACAAACATTCAGTTCCGGTCAAGCGCTCGCGGTGTGAACGTGTTCAGTGAGGTTTTTTTCTGTTGTGTTTCTGTGCATTTCTGCTCTATACGCTTCATTATGGGGCCCAAGAAAGTGGAAATGGTAGTGAGAGTAAGAAGCCTAAGCCAATAACAGTTGAAATAATGGAATGATTACAAAACATGAGAACCGCCACCATATCCCTCTGCTAGCAACTGTATCCACCGCAAAGTTAACGTGCGTTAAAATCATCTGTTTAATTTAGTTTTATTTTTCTGTAATTAAGGCTATTTTAATTTTATTCTATGTTTTATTGCCGCACGCAAACCCATAATATACTTTAAAAACATGTTTTTGAGGGCGGAAACACATTAATTTCTGTAGGAAAAAGTGATTCGGGTTGCGAACAAATTGAGATGCGAGCAGAGTCTCAGAACAAATTCAGTTCGTGAGCCGATTGTCCACTGTACGAAAATTGTGGTTGGCTGTCGGGAACGGGAACGTCAGTGGTTAGTTTTTGGTAATATTATATCACACAAATGCAAGTCTGTCAGGATTTACATGCTTGGTGGAGAATCAACTAATCTTGCTCTGACAATACCAGCAGTGACATGAGCTGGAACTCTATATTTGCAGGTAGGGGTTTTTTTTGGTTGTTTTTTTTTTTTTTTTTTGTTGTTGTTAATGGGGTCTACACGGTCATCAAATCTATTGACGAATTTTCCAATATGTGCAGAACCCTAAACTTCTAACATTTACAGCTAGATGTGCACCAGTCTCATTTTCCCCCCTACACACTATATGGCCAAAAGTTTGTGGACACCTGACCATCACACCCATGTTGTTCTTCCTCTAACTTTGACCACAAAGCTGGAAGCCCGCCACTTTATAGAATGACTTTATTCTGTAGAGTTACAATTTCCCTTCAGTGGAACAAAAAGGCCCAAACATGTTCCAGCAAGACAATGGCACTGTGCACAAAGTGAGCTCCATGAAGAATGTGGATTGTCAAAGTTGGAATAGAAGAACTCGAGTGTCCTGCACAGAACCCTGACCTCAACCCCACTGAACATGTTTGGGATTAACTGCAACTGCAGCCTTCTCAACCAACTGCAGTATCTGACCTCACTAATGTTCTTGTAGCTGAATGAGCACAAATCCCCAGACACGCTCCAAGATCTAGTGTAAAGCCATCCCCAAAGAGTGGAGGTTAATATATCCACAAAGGAGGACTGAATCTGGAATGTGATGTATAAATGGGTGTGATGTCAGAGGTCTATTATTATTATTATTTGCCATATTGAGGCTTCACATATCACCATCTTAATGCTAACATGAATATTTAAGCTGATCTGGGTTTGTGTGTAAGATCTTTGCTGAACTTATCACCATCACACGGTGTCAAATCCAATCTGGTAGCACTCCAGCATCTTAGGACGATATCATACAAGTGCAACTTCATTAGCATTAAAACGCCTTTACGCTGTCCCAGCACGCCACTGATGAAAATCTTAAAGCGTCATTAAAGTAAAAAAAAGGGATTCTTTGGTCATGATTTGTGGTTAAGACTCATAATGTTACGGTTATCCTGGAGTTGCAGTCTACACACTGAAGTTGATTGTTTTCCATTAACAGCACTTTGTGTGTTTTTATTCTTCTTATACAAGTGATTTGGCCACAATAATTATTTTATTTATATTAATTCAAGGCACGATATTATATATACATACCTTCCTGTCTCGCAAATCTGTCTCGCAGCTTCATTCCTTCAGAAGCAGCTAAATAAACCTCACTTCACAGAGCTCTCCACTGTGACTGCTAATCATTTGATTCATCTGTTCAGTACACCTGATCAGCCCTCAGAATGAACGATGATGTTTCTGTGATCTTTGTCCATCTTGCTCTCGGTGCTTTTGTGGATTTTATTTAAGCTGATTTTTTTCTTTCGTTTTGCAGGACAAAATTGAGCTCTTTGTGAACAGACTGGATTCTGTGGAGTCGGTTTTGCCGTACGAATACACAGCGTGAGTAGAGTTATAAAAAAAATCCTGCTTTGTCTGTTTACTATTGTTTGTGGTGTGCACTGCATCATCTATTGTTTGTATTGGATTTCTGTTTGAGAATTGTTTGACATTTTCTTCGCACTCTTCACCCCGTGACAGTCGAGTGTGGCAAGAGGTTTCCTTGTAGGTGGAGCAGTTCAGCGAGTTTTTCCAGTGTGAGATTTGCTCTGGCATCACAATTGTGAATCTTTTGACACACTACACCAGTGTTTCTCAACCGGGGTGCCACGGCAAATTTTACTGCCGCACAGATATCAGCACAGAAGGAGTGTGTTATTTCATGTGACCCCGTTATCAGTCACATTGGTGTTATCCGACAGAATGTCCCCCCCCCTTCAGTTTTTGAAATATTGACCCCCAAATCAACTTTAACTCATCTGTGGAGCTCATCTGTATACAGCTTTTGGAAATACACACTCGTTTGAGCTTTTCCTGATGTGAACAGCCCCCCACCTCTTTTGAAATAAATGGAGTTTCAGAATCAGAGTCTTCCTGCTTGGTCACGCTTCATCAGAGAACCACCAAACTTCATTTCTTACCTCAGGACAACTCTGATCGCTCCCTCATCCATCTGTCGTGAGCTGCACTTGTCTGTTTTTTTGCACTGCAGCACGTGTACTTCTCGTGAGAGAAAGTGTTTGCTACTTTAATTATCACCAAAGTTTGATGGCTCATCATAGGGACATGAATAAACGAATAAGCACCTTTTGCTGGTTTTATGTATCGACTCCGATGAGGGGTGGGAAGAACGTTCTAAAGGTGATCCGACTGTCGGGTATTTTAACGTTTCTGTAGAACGGTCAGCAACGTGGACGGAAAAAAATCTTTTTCGAAACAGAATAAGAGAAAGTGTTGACAGTTTTTTATTTTTTATTTTTTACTTAAAAGGTTGACCATTAATCTCATCTACTCGTCATTAGGCTTGTAATACAACTAATTAAAGAATTCAGTATTTTTAATCTGCCTGTCTGTGCCTCTATTGGGATATGTAGTCTTTTGAAATGAGCAGTACAGTCCACTCTGAAAGTATCGGAACGGCAAGACTAGTTCTTTAGTTTTCTCTTCTGCACACTGAAGTCCTTTTGGTTTGAGATCAAAACATGAAAACGGGGCAATAGATAAAATCTCAACTTTTCTTTCCTGCCGTTTTGTTATTTCTAGCTGAAATCCTGTAGAAGCGAACAACCAAAACGTTATCACACCAGATGACGCCTTTTCATAATTCTGTTATGAATCAATACTGAGTGTCATAGAGATTATCATAAAGTTAATGAGTATGGAAAACTATCATATGAATATTTTTTTTGTTCGTGTCGCTCTAGTACAAGTCATCATATTGTAGTTAATTGAAAAAGGCATATTTATAAAATTGTATGAAAATTTTTGTTTGTTTATTTATTTATGAGGTGATAAATCAATTTCTCAAATATAGTTCCTCATGTACAGGATGGTTTCATGACTGTTCTTGCTTAAGGTAATCAAGGCCAGAACGTTATGTTGTAATCGTCACCATGGCACACCTGGCACAAACACCCCCTCAGCATGAATTCACCGACATGTTTAGTTTTTTGACCGGTTTCTAAATTCTTTTCGGACGCAGGTTTGACTTCTGCACTATGGGTGCTGAGAAGCGGCCGTCGGAAAACTTGGGCCAGGTGCTTTTCGGAGAGCGAATTGAGCCATCGCCGTACAAGGTAACACCCACCCACACACACACATACAAACACACAAATATTTAGGTTTATAATATATGTACACTGCGGTCATACTTTCATCTGCACACAACAGTCAGTCAGTGTTGGCAAATGACTGTTAATCCTTGAACATTTTACTGAAGATTAGATGTAATCCAGGTGCCATGCACAGTGCATTCAGAAAGTATTCAGACTCCTTTCAGTTTTTCACCATTTGTAATGTTGCAGTCTTATGCTAAAATCAATCAAATTAATTTTTTTCCCTCATGAATCTACACTCAGTTCCCCATACTGACAGCACGAACACGGAATTATAGAGTTCTTTGCAAATTTACTAAAAAAGAAAAACTGAAATATCACGTGGACGTGAGTATTCAGACCTTTGCTGTGAGACGGACATATTTAACTCAGGTGCCGTCCATTTCTCTTGGTCATCTTTGAGATGGTTTTACACCTTGATTGGAGTCCAGGGGTGTTGGAATATAAGAGCACATTCTTGCCATTTATTAAAATGTAGTATTTTCCATATGGTATTTTATTTCATCAGGTTAGTTCGTTATGTTTTAAGCCGTGAACTTGTACATAAACCTTTCAAATTGATGGGTTTAATATACCATGGTTTAGGGCTGGGCGATATATTTATAAATTATTGTTATCGTGATATGACCATTCATATCATCAGCCGGCCGAATATCGTGATTTAGCAGAAATATCAGCTTTTCTTCAGAAATGAACAGGTAGCTGCCATGAATATATCTGTGAAGTGTAATGTGACGTGACTTGCGTAGAATTAGCTTAATAAATATTAGGCCTGTTATATTAGTCTTACTGTGTGCACAAGAGCTTGTGTAATGCATGTCATGCATCTTCTTTTGTCTCTGAGCACTTTGTTTCATAGCATAATGTCAGTCGTGATTAAATGTCATTATCGTGAAAATGTCAGAAAATATTGTGATTACAATTTTAGGTCATATCGCCCAGCCCTACCGTGGCTGGTTTTTGTCCACTCCACCCAAAGGCAGCCTGGTTATTTGGGGTTTTTTTTCTCTCGTTTATTATAGGTCATCGAAATTCAGCTTTTTATTCAGGGAATTTGAATTTTGACAAAGTGGGAAAGCTATTTGTCCAAGTTTAAAGCGATGAACAGTGCAACGTTGATAAAAAGGATTCTCATTAGAACAAATTGTTATAATAAAGCTGTTTGCATATAAGGTGTATGTAGTAGTATGCATGGAATGTGACAACATGCATGCCTCGTGAAGACACTCCCATCTCTGTGGTTTATACAGAGATCCCTTAACCTATTCAGATCATTTCATAATTACTGCAGACCTCATCCTGCAACATTCCAGGCATACTTTATGCATGTCTATTAAATCACATCATCTTTCGGGAATAAAAAAAATTGCTTTAACCATTCAGGAATTATAACCTTTTTTTTTTTTTACACAGTTCCTTCATTGTCACAGGGCTCAAAAGTAACTGAACAAACTAATATAATAGTAAATTTGACTATGATTATGAAGTATGAGCATGATTTTTCATACTTGGATGCTGATCAATCACTGCCTAAAGTCTGGAGACCATGGACATCACCAAATGCTGAGTTTCATCCCCTGAGATGCTTTAGTCCTTTAGTGCAGCTGCCCTCAATTACTGTTTGTTTACGGCTCTTTCTGCCTTCAGTTTTCTCTTCAGTAAGTGAAAAGCATGCTCTGTTGAGTTGACTGACTCGACCATTTAAGAACATTTCCCTTCTTTGCCTTAAGAAGCTCTTGGGTTGCTTTCACAGTATGTTTTGGGTCATTATGCATCTGTACTGTGAAGTGCTGTCTTATCCGTTTTGCAGCATTTGACTGAATCTGATCAGAAAGTATAGCTCTGTACACTTCAGTATCCATCCTGCTACTTTCATCAGCAGTCACATCATCTATAAACACCAATGACCCAGTTTCACAGGCAGTCACACGTGCCCATGTCCACCATGTTTGCAAGATGATGTAGTATGCTTTGGATCATAAGCCCTGGCTTTCCTTGTCCATGCTTTTCTCTTCCCGTCATTCTGATACAAATTAATCATGGTTTCATCTGGCCGAAGAATCTTGTTCCAGGGCCGGGCAGGCTTTCCAGCAAAGGTCAATCTGGCCGTAATGTTTCCAGTGTTTCACATCTTGATAAACCATGTGTTTACATTCACAAAGGCATTTCTCAATTGTGAACTTTTGACAGTAATAATTCTACCTCCTGGAGAGTGTTCTGGAGTTGACTGGATGTTGTGAACAGTTTTTTTATCCAAAGAAAGAATTTTCCAATCAGCCACTTTGGTAGTCTTTCATGGTTTTCCACATCTTTAGTAGTTGCTGAGCTCAACAGGGCTTTCCTTCTTTAAGAATGTACTAAATTCTGTTCTGCTATCTTCTTGATGGTTCTGCTTTGTTCTTTCAGTCAAATTATGCCCTCCTTCATTTGCATCGACTCCTCTTTGGACTGCATATTGATGTTCCCCTGAACAGCACCCAAATGTAAATTCGACACTCGGAATCAACACTTTTTATCTCCCTTAATTTGTCGTGATGACGAGGAAACGACCATAAGTGGCAATGAAACTGCTCATCAGTCCCCTGTTGCATTATTTTTGGAGGAACTGTAGGGGAAAAAATGGCTATAATTCCTAAGCAGTGACAATGAAACTGCTCATCAGTCGACTGTCCCATGATTGTTGGAGGACCTGTGGGGGAAAAATGGCTATAATTGCTAAGCAGTTAATGCAATATTTTTGTTAAACTCCTTCAATTATTGCTCAAAGTCTACACTTTAGTCACTTCTTGATGGCTTCTTTTTGAATCAGTTGTGGATTTATGTACAAAATGGTACCACTGTACCAATACTTTTGAAGGGACATTTTTAGCCTTATTATTATTATTATTATTATTATTATTATTATACATATTTATGCCACAAGTCAAATGTTTTTGAACCTCGTGCATTTTTTTTTCTGCTCTAAAATTTGACTAGGTGTAAGTGAATCAAGAAAAATTTGAAACAATGGCAGAAACATTGGACCAAAATCTTCAGCGCTGTAGTTAAACACGTTTCATGACTTGGTACTTTATCATAATCCAATCAGATGCATTTAATGTGATTTGCAGTATGAGGAAATGACGTGCACAAAACCAAAATGTGCCAGAAAGCTTCACACTTCACCTCAATTCTCGGTGATGATGCACTTAAATCCCAGTAATTTGGATGATCTCAATCATCCCATGTGAAATAAATCTTGTACATATCTGGAGACACATGTTAATTTGATGTAGGGCTGCCACGATTAGTCGACTAGTCACGACTACGTCGACAACTAATTTGGTAGTCGACGCGTCGTTTGAAGCTTTGTAAGATCCTGAAAAACGCAGGATACGTAGTAGGATTTAAGAGTGTAATACCGGAGTGAAACAGAAGAGGGCAGCAATGCGCCTACAAGCATTCCAGCTGCTTTAAATGCCATAGAAGAAGCAGCAGCCTCCGTTATGGCTACCTGGAACGGAGCTCGGAAGTCCGG
>JAQLOM010000010.1:4745515-4756755 GCA_030068315.1 Chrysichthys thysi | reverse complement strand
TCGGAGTTCAACGACAAAGACACCTTCTACATCTTCAACCATGTGGACATCACCATCTATTACCACAACGTGGAGAATGAGGCCCCTGACTCCAGACTGGTCGCAGCCAAGATGGAACCAAAGAGGTATTTTATTTATATTGAGTGATATTGCAACACACATCAGGTTAAAATTCAATACGGGAGCCAGGGCTATGTGTTTCAGTTCATGCTCGCATCTTATTGTATTCTTTTAAATTCTCTTCTCATATCCAGTGGACATATTTGCTTAGTATTTCACCCATAAAATCCCAACCTGTCTGTGTATCGATCTGCGTATTGTCCATTCACTCTGCAGACTCCTCCATATTTAGTTTTTTATATCCTGCCCCCTAGTGGACACATTCACACTAGGCACTAGTATAAAGATGGACTCCTATGCAAGCGCCCATCTCTGATGCTCAGAAACTGAGGGATGCACCAAGCCTAGCTTTGAATATTTGCTGCTAATGAATGTTTTGCTTTGTGCTCTGTTCCGTTAGTTTTAAACACACCAATCCAGATGCTCCAGACTGCACAGGACCGCCCATGAGCCTCAAGAACAAGTTCAGCGGAGAGATCAGCATCCCGTACACCTACAGTGTAGAGTTCAAGGTCAGTTCTGTCTGATTTAAGCCTGAACGCTGTCTTTACCCAGGAGTAGCTCAGATTCAGGTGCATATTGAGGACAACCAGACAGTTTATTTATTTATTTATTTATTTATTTGGTCTCAAGAGCAGTGTTGAGCATAATAGAAAACATGTAAGTATTACCTGGACCTCTGTGTGGTCTTTAGTGTCTAATTTGATGGTTTTGTTTTTGTTTTTTGTTTTTTTAATATTCGGGGTGTTGGTTATAGGAGGAGCCGAACATCCGATGGGCCTCTCGGTGGGATTATATTCTGGAGTCCATGCCTCACACCAACATCCAGTGGTTTAGGTGAGCACACACTCATGTGCGCGCACACATACCTGTGTACTCGGGCTGTCCATATAAAAAGTGCGACTATTAAATCACGAGACTGATTATGTAATTGAGTTTTAATGAAGAAAACTTGCATTTCAGTTATTTCGCCTTCAACAACCCCTTTTGCAAAAACGTACAGCTGCATATTGGTCTCCCACAGTGCAGTAGATCTTCTGTTAGTTGTCTCCGAAGCTCCGTGGTTTTCTTCACTTCTGGAACAGACTTGAAACGAGTTCCCGATACGATTCTGGGCCAAAAACTGCTTCACTGAGGGCACTGTGTGCTCTGATGTGTTTTCCTGATGAAGGAGGAAGCCATTTCTCTCAAGTTGACGCCTCTTTCTTCAGACCCTTTCTCACAAAGTTTAGAGAATCTGTTTTGTAATCATGTTGGTTCACTGTTCGTCCATCAGGAACCCAGTTCTCCATAATTATACCCTTAATGTCAGGGAAAACAATTAGCACGGCCTTGGACTTGCTTTGTTGTGCTTTCTTCGTCCAGTGACCCACACGCTTTCCACTATCATTTTGTTTCAGGATCTTGCTGATCTGGATGGCTCAGTCTACTTATTTAAGTGTGATTAGTTTGTATTTACACGCTGTTTGTTGTTCTCTCGTTCTCGTGTGTTTGGCTGCAGTATAATGAACTCTCTGGTCATCGTGCTCTTCCTGTCCGGTATGGTGGCTATGATCATGCTGCGTACGCTGCACAAAGACATCGCTCGCTATAACCAAATGGACTCCGTGGTGAGTCTGGGTCCTCACAAGACTACACACACTACAATACACACACTGTTCATTGTGGTAACAGAGCTCATGTTGAATCGTCTTAAATGTGAGAAACAAAACACAATTTGTTACTGCAGAAATGCAAGCATGTTGAAAGACATGAGAAGAAACGAGAGATCAGAGTTTCAGCTTTTATTCCCTGCGTTTATATGTTGACATGTTAAACAAAGTGGAACATTACACTTTTTGTATGAAACCACTCAGTTTTTCATGTGAGCTAAAGTATTGGAACACGACAAGCGGCAGGTATTTCCGCTGTTTGTTACCTGGGTTGTGTTGTGTCACTTTAAACAGTCAGTTATTAAGTAGCTCTGTATATATCTACTCTCAGTTTAAGCTTTCACCTGTGAAGACTATATTGGTAGTTAAGAAGGGTAGACCAACATGAAGACCAGAGAGCTGTCCGTGTGAGAAAAGCATGCCATTCTGAAGCTGAGAAAAGGCGGAAAGTTTATCAGGGGCATTTCAAAAACGTTAGGCAGAGCCAGTACCCCAGGTTAATGTCCTGAAGAAGAACAAGAAGAAGAAAATGTCTGGTGTGCTGGGTAACAGGCCTCGAACTGGTCGTCGTAGGAAAATAACAACTGATGTCCGACAAATGGTGAGAGCGGGGGAAAAAAGCCCAAACCAGAGTCTATCAACTCATGAACAAGCTCCTAAGAGCAAGAGTGGAAATATCACAGACAGCTGTTCGGAGAACCATATAAAGGCCAACTGCAAGATGCAAATCACTCTCTTCTTCTTTTTTTGTTTGTTTTTTAACAGTAAAAATTAGAAAGCCAGTTTGCAGTTTACTAAAAAGGGCTGATGAGAGAAAGATTAACCTGTACCAAAGTGCTGGAAAGGCCAAAATAAGGAAAAAGAAAGGATCTGCTCATGACCCTAAATATACAAGCTGATCTGTGAAGCATGGTGGAGGTTGTCATGGCTTAGGCTTGCCTATGGAGTAGGAGAAATCATTTTTATGATGATGATGTAACTCATGATGGGATAGTAGCAGAAAGAATGCAGAAGTCTACCGAAACATATTGTCTGCCAGTTTACAGGGAAATGTGTCCAAATTAATCGGGAGGAACTTTATTATATGGTAAGGCAATGATCCAAAACACACTGCAACCTCAACAAAGGATTTCATCAGCGGGGGGAAAATGGAAGATTTTGGACTGGTCAAGTCACTCACCAGATCATAACCCAGTTGAACACGTTTCACCTGCTGAAGAGCAGACTGAAGGGAGAAACCCTGCAGAACAGGCAACAAATGAAGAAATATGCTGCGGTAAAATCTTGGAAAGGCACAACCTATGAAAAAATAAGAAATCTGGTGGAGGCTATGGGTCGTTGGGTTGATGCAGTTATCCCAAGCACAGGTTATGCGATCAAATGTGAAGGGTTTTTTTATTTTTTATTTTTATTTTTTTCAATTTAGATGTAAGGTATATATTTTGTTCCAATACTTTTAGCTCCCTTGAAAAGCTGCATCATTTGATACAAAAAGTGTTATGTTTCATGTTGTTTAACACATCTCGATGTAAGTACTAGGAAATAATAGCTGAAACTCTGATTTCTCTTCTCGTATTCATCTTTTGATCTCGCACTCAGTTGTCTTCACTGCACAGCACAAACAATGTAATTGGCCTTGCTGTTCCAATTCTTTTGGAGGGAGCTGGGTTTTTATTCTAGTTCTTTGTTTTTCCTTTTTGTCTTTAAAGTGTTTTTGTCTGTCTGATGTGGAGTGTCTCTCTCTCTCTCTCTCTCTCTCACACATGCATGCTCGATACTCATTAAGCAGACCTGGGGTTGATGCAGAGTGACAGCGTGCATCCTATTTTCTTTTTCATGTCTTTTCAACCACATTGTACATTTGAACCACAATCCACCTCTAAAAGCCACATCCAGATCTCTGTCACAACTCAGACATTTGCCTTTTTTGTGCGTGTGTGCGCGTGTGTGTGCGTGCATACTCCAGGAGGATGCTCAGGAGGAGTTTGGCTGGAAGCTGGTGCACGGTGATGTATTCCGGCCGCCGCGTAAAGGCATGCTGCTCTCTGTTTTCCTCGGATCAGGCACGCAGATCTTCATCATGACGTTTGTCACTCTCTGTGAGTGCCACCTGGCGAACATGCCTGCTTACACGCCCACATCCATACACACACACACACACAGAGAGCTGTAACAGCATATGTTAAATAAGTTATCTTAAATTATCAGTTCAACTCTTTGTCTCTCTTGGCTCTGAATAAATACTTTGTATTCAGTTACTGTTCGAAAAATTGGACATTTTTCCACATTGTTAAAACGTGTATTCTGTTTGCTAATGAACCAAGGATGTATCCTGAAATTATTGCCTAACAGTAATAACATTTCAGTGCACTTTTACTAAATAACCATAAAAAGATTTAGAGGAGCTTTGAGCTCATATAGACTTCCTAAGGCTTATAAAGACTGCATCATGTTGTAAGGCCCACCCGGATGTGCATGTTAATGTTTACCAGGCAGTGTTTATACCGCGTCATACTGCAGTAAAGTTAGATCCCACTTAACAGCTCCTTACACCCCCCTTCCCTCTCACTCTATAGTTTTTGCGTGTCTGGGCTTCCTGTCCCCGGCTAACCGTGGTGCCCTGATGACATGTGCGGTGGTGCTGTGGGTGCTGCTGGGAACTCCGGCTGGTTACGTCGCAGCCCGGTTCTACAAGTGTGAGTACACTGCTGAGACACTAATCCCTCACCTCTGACCCCGGAGTTCGATTAGAGCCTTGTGCAGGTCATTAGGCCTAATCAGTGTCAGATGGGCCTTTTATAACCCTTTTATCTACATGCATGCTGAGCGCCTGCGTGCGTATTTGTGTTTCGGGTGGAGAAATATTATTAATATAATTTGTGACCTGTCATATGAAGTTGGGTTTGCTCTGTGGCCAATAAGGTGCCTAAGGTGAAATTGTCCAAGTCTTCATTTTTTGTGAAACTGATAAATGCTTTATTTACCTGATCCTTCAACAGAAATGAGAAATTTTAACATGAAGTGTTGAGGCACTTTAATGAACACTGTCCAAGCCGGTTACTCCAGTTTTGACAGAAAAACATGCGGGTTTTTTTTTTCTTTCTTTTCCTCTCACTATAAATCACACTTCTGGCGAGGTTATGTTTTTGGGTAGCAGAGCAATCCTGTTGTCAAAACGAGCTGCTCTCTTTCCTAATACATCATGTAATCCTCATGTCAATAATCTAAAAATAAGATTCCTGCAGTTTTCCGAGTCCCTCCTTGTTTAAAGAAAAAACCACCAATAACAACAGAAAAACTTGCATTGTTGCTATGGTGACGTATGGACATGATGGTATCAAGAATGGAGCTTACTCAACCAGGTATCTGAAAATATGCAGGACTCATGCAACCCAGTGAAAATGCGCTTTGATGGCTGCTGGGTTGCGTATGTGGTTTTGCTGAGGATATGCTGACGGGTGTAATGCTATAAACTCATTTTGATGTCTTTTTTTAGTTGTTGCATTTCCCACAGGTTTTTTTTTTCCTTATTTTTTTTTTTTTATTTAATTCTCAGCCCTGCCTCCGCCAGAAGGAAATTCTGACCTCTCCTGCAGAAATGATCATTTGCTCCTGCCTGTGCTACGTTTTTAGTTGGTTCCATTTTTCAAAACATAATCTGAATAAAATATATAAAATAATATAATAATATAAAAATGAGCCTTTATACCACAGCTACCCTGACTGGGATAAGGCATTTACTGAAGCTGAAAGAAGGAATGTACATGAGTCACAGGTCAGGAGCAGCCTGCCTTGTCATTTTTTGAATTTAATTTTTTTATTTTTTTTTTTTTAATATCCTGCAAATTTTCAATGTGTAAAAGATATAAAAAATGGTGACAGGTGTCTCGTTTATTTATTTATCTATCTATCTATTTATTTATTTTATATAAGTAACCGTGTTGGTGTGATCTGTCGTGCAGTGCTAATTGGATTTTCCCATGAAGCCTTCTTTTTACAAGTAAACAATCTGGATAGAATTGACTTCTGAGCGTGTGTGTGTTGTTGTGCAGCGTTTGGAGGAGAGAAGTGGAAGACCAATGTGCTGCTGACAGCGTTCCTCTGCCCCGGGTGAGTTTCATCCTTTTAATTTGTACACCTGTCTCTCATGTTGGATTGGATGATCACAAAGAGAATACGTTTCTACATTAAGTCCAGATCATCATTTATCACTTGTTTGTAACGCTGTCGTTATATAACCCAGGGGCAGGGGGTTGCTCAGGGGGTTAAGACGTTGGACTACTGATCGGAAGGTCAGGAGTTCAAATCCAAGCACTGCTAAGCTGCCACTGTTGGGCTCTTGAGCAAGGCCCTTAATCTCAAATGCTCAATTGTATAAATGGGGAAAAAATGTAAGTCGCTCTGGATAAGGGCGTCTGCCAAATGATGGTGATGTAATGTAACCCTCTTCTCATCCCACAGTGTGGTGTTTGCTGATTTCTTCCTGATGAATCTGATCCTGTGGGGTGAGGGCTCGTCAGCCGCCATGCCTTTCGGCACACTGGTTGCCATCTTGGCTCTGTGGTTCTGCATCTCTGTCCCTCTCACCTTCGTTGGAGCCTATTTTGGCTTTAAGAAAGCTGTGAGTGCATCTAATACGAGCGCAGTAATGTTCACACATTAAACATGAAGACATTGGAAATGTTAAAGGTCTCATGGTCTCCTTATCAGTCTATAGAAGATCTGGCTAAGCAATAATCACATTTTATGTATATACATTTTAAACATATGTTTTTATATACATACACACACACACGCACACTCATAGAGCTCTGAAAGAATAAGAGACCACCTCAACATTAACAGCTTCTCTGGTTTTACTCTTTGTAAGTATGTATTTGATGGCATTTCACCCCGAATCCCACATGAAGCTATTGTCACTTGGGGCATTTGATAAATCAAAATAACAGAAACAATGCAGTGTTTTCTGACCTTGAGTAATACAAAGCCACATTCGATTTTAAGCAACAAAATACTAATGTTTGAACTTATATATTTGGTGGAATAACCCTGACATTTAATCACAGCTTTCATGGATTTCTCCACCAGTCGTTCAGGTTACTACTCTTGGGTGATATTATGCCGCTCCTGGCACAAAAATACAGTCAGCTCAACTTTGTTCGATGGCTTTTGACCATCTGGCTTTGTCTTGATTACATTCCAGAGGTTTTCAGTGGGCTATAGGTCTGGAGATGAGACTGGCCATGACAGGGTCTTGAGCTTGTGATCCTCTATCCACACCTTGATTGACCTGGCTGTGTGGCATGGAGCATTGTCCTGGTATTGGGAAAAACCCAATCCTCAGACTTGGGGAACATTTGTTAGCAAAAGGAAGCAAGTTTTCTTCAAGGATATCTTTGTACATGATTTGATTAATACGTCCTTCACGAACAAAGGTTTGCCCCATTCCAGCCTTGCTGAAGCACCCCCAGATCCTCACCATCCACTGGAGATCCTCCACCAAATTTCACAGTAGGTGCATCTCCGTCTAACCGTTAGACGACCAGGTGAATTTTCAGGAAAAGCTGAAAATTGAACTCCTCAGAGAAGGTGATGTTACACCAGTCCTCTACAGTCCATTCCTTATGGTTTGTAGCAAGCCTCAGCCTGGCTCTTCTTTGCTTCTCCTTGATGAAGGGCTTTGTTCTAGCTTTGCTGACTTCCTGCCTGTCTGGAGGAGCCTGTTTCAAACCCTCCTTTCCATGCACTTTACCCCAACTTCCATTTGCTGTTCCATTTGTAGGCCATAGGTGACGTTCGAAGGCGATCATCCCAATCGTTTGAGGGTCATTTTTGCAGTCTGTAACTTTGTCGTCCCCAATGTCTGCTGCTTAACCTCGTTCTTGTGAACTGCCCTCGTTAAAATTTTGAGGATGGTAGCAACCTGATGCGCACTGTATCCCTCTCTGCTAGTAAAACTAGAACTGAACCCTTTTCTCTCTCAAACCTTTTTTCCTTTTAGCTTTTGTTGCATAATTAGATATTTTTGTATGTCAGTTAAATTTAAGGTGCTACTGCACTGTTTTTGCCATTCAAACGGGACCTGTTGCAAAAGCACAGTGACGACCACAGCGGTGGTTTTTATACTTTTCCTCAGTAACTATGACTTGGTTCAGGTGATCACCTAATCATTAGATCATGAAGTACGATGAGGTGTGCTTGTGTGGAAATTCCACCACGGACACTGGAATGAAATGGCCGCCATACATACATACAGATACTGACTTGAGAAAAAAATCTAAGTGGTCTCTTGATTTTCTTCAGAGCTGTACATCACTTCGGGGGTTTTTGTGTGTTAATTGTCAGCTGTTTCTGTGCTGTGTGATGCAGGGCATCGAACACCCCGTGCGCACTAATCAGATCCCTCGGCAGATTCCAGAGCAGTCTTTTTACACCAAGCCCCTCCCTGGAATCGTGATGGGCGGGATCCTGCCCTTCGGATGCATCTTCATCCAGCTGTTCTTCATCCTCAACAGCATCTGGTGCGTTCTGCCTTGACAGTAGAGGCCTCAGCTGATGATATTATTATTATTATTATTATTCCACATAAACGCTGTAGTGATTTAGGAAATGTTAATCGCTTACTAATTATTTGTTTTGGTTTGAATGCAGTGCTGAGGTAGTGGGCTGTATTTATTTAGGTTTAAGGTTTTAAAATACCCAGCTTCAGCAAAGATTTCTGTTGCTCCTGATTTCACTTTTTTTAGAGCCAATTTTGATGCCTTGCAGAGGATGGGATCTAATTTTGATTATTAACTGGGAGCGTAATGGTACATGTACAAATTATTGTACAAAAGCAGGAACCAAGCTTAAATGATATTGAAGCTGTTTAATTTGTTACTGGTCCTAAAGTGGTTCAAAAATTTGAACTACTGAGATGAAGAGTTGTACAGATTTGTGCAGTCAGGGATGTGTAGGAGTAGTGTAGACCATATACAGCATGCTGACCATAATCGTGTGTGTGTGTGTGTGCGCGCGTGCGCGCTTTGTTTCCAGGTCTCATCAAATGTACTACATGTTCGGCTTCCTCTTCCTCGTTTTTATCATCCTGGTGATCACTTGCTCTGAGGCCACGATCCTGCTCTGTTACTTCCACCTGTGTGCTGAGGTTAGAAGAATGAACACACACACGCACACATTTAAGATGTTTAATTTGTTTAACACAAACTGAGCCTGTGTTCTCTTCGAGGCTGATAGATCAATAGAAGTAATTTCCTTTTCCCGACGCTGTCTGTATCTCTGGGATTGTTGGTAATAAGATATGTGGTAGTAAGCCCACCAACTTCACCTAGACAGCTTAAGTGCAGTACATAAAACAAAACTGCGTTTACATTTATGGCATTTGGCACATGCTCTTATCCAGAATTACTTGCTTTGGTGCTTGGAAGTCTCTATCAGTAAATACATTGTGATCCTGCTTCACTAGGACCGAGACTAAGAATACCATCAGTTTAAAAACTGTTGGGAGGTAATACAGTATGAAAACAAGCAGATGGTTTTTTTTTTGTTTGTTTGTTTTTGTTTTGTTTTTTTAAAAGAATAAATTCTTAGTAATTCTGATATAGCTAGATATTTAGTTGTTGTTTGAAGACTCAGCTGTTTGGGCGTCTATGGGAAATTCATCCCACCACCTAGGTGACGGAACAGAGAAGAGTCTAGATGCATACCTTCCTTGTACCTTGGGACATTATGGGACCAGTCAAGCAGTGCTAGAGGATCAAGGTGGGAGGGTGCCAGGCCATTGTTGGCTTTGTAGGCAAGCATCACTGTTTTAAATCTGATGCAAGCAGCTACCGGACACCAGTGGAGGGAGTGTAGCAATAGGGTGGTGATACTGAAGAGGAGAAATGGACATGAGCAAGAAAAGTTAGTGATATTTGAGGAAAAGGACAGGTGATTATCCATGGTGTCCCCAAGGATACATGCAGTGATAGAATGGGAGATCAGACAGAGAGTTAGTTGCCCAGGGAGATCGCAGGATCCTGATGTGGGGATAAGTCACCTGAGGTGAAAAGCAGATCAGTTATGCTGGGGTTGAGTTTCAGCTGATTAGCTGCCATCCATGATGTGCTATAAGTGTCTAAGGGAGTAAAGGAGAAGAAGGGTGAATGTCGTCAGCATAGCGGTGGTATGAGAATCCATGTTGAGGATATGACCTTGTGGAGAGATCTAGTATAGAGGGAGAACAGAAGAAGACCAAGTACCAAGCCCTGAGGGATGCCTGTGGAGAGTGTGATTGGAGCAAATGGGGATTCCTTCCAAGTCACTTGATATGACTGACCTTCTAGGGAGGAAGCAAACCATTGCCATGCTGAGCCATGTCTTCCAGGAAACACTCCTAAAGCTGGACAAGAGTCTTGTGGTTGATTGTGTCAAACGCCGCTGAAAATTCGAGGAGGATGAGGACTGGGGCGATCTGGCAGCATGTAGCTCCTTGGTGACCGCTAAAAGGAACAGGGCAGTCTCTGTGGAATGTACTGCTTTTGACGTCAGAGTGATTAGGATCCTGGAGGTTGTTCTGTGAGAGACAGAGTGACAGTTGATTGTAAAGAGTCACTGCATTCAAGGATTTTTAGAAAGAAAAGAGAAAAGTGATGCCAGTCGGTAGTTGCTGGTGTCTGAGGGAAATGAGATTCTTCAGGATGGGCAAAACCCTGGTTATTTGAAATGACCAGGTCTTATGGAGCTATTCGTGATGGTGGTGATTAAGGGGAAGGGACTTTGAGAGATGGTCTGGAGCATTGTGGAATGGATTGGATCCAGTGGGCCGGTGTTAGCATTGCACAATGAGATGACCTGCAGGATTTCATCTGCTAAACCTGTCTCACTTGAGGAATAAGCGATACCGATCAGTGGATGAAACAATCATACCGATGGCAATGTAACCGAGTTTGAAGTGCTAAAATACACAAACACCAAAGCAAATAGTTAGCATCTACTACTCAGCAACTGTCATCTGTTTATACAAATCACCTTCCAAAAGGTGATTAAAACGTTAATTATTATTTGCTAGCTTCCAACCAAATTGTCCTGAAAATCTTGAAAAACCTTTCATTCAAAATCAAAAAAGAAAAACGCTGTTATATTTACCTGGATTTAAACTCAGGTCTCCCAGCCATGTTGGCATAAATGATCCCCTGACTGTAATAACGTAATCTTTGGTGAAGGTTTATCTTTAGGTCTAGCGCCTCTCACTGTTCAGTTGCAGGGTGATGCTGACGCTGTTGTTTGTTGTGCGTTCATCAGGATTACCACTGGCAGTGGCGCTCCTTCCTTACCAGCGGTTTCACGGCTGCGTATTTCCTCGTGTACGCAGTGCATTACTTCTTCTCCAAGCTGCAGATCACCGGCTTAGCCAGCACCATCCTTTACTTTGGCTACACCATGATCATGGCCTTGATCTTCTTCCTCTTCACAGGTACGTGTGTG
>JAQLOM010000010.1:4697591-4710538 GCA_030068315.1 Chrysichthys thysi | reverse complement strand
TATAAAATTACTTTTGAGCAATGACTCGAATTAGTTCGTCTGTGACGTGTTCAGTACCATGCATGTCAGTAACATGACATTTAAACGGGAATAAAACACGATAGGGTGCGCTGTTATAGGAGTATAATCCAAGACCGCAGCTCAGTACTTTGACTCGGAAATTCACGGGTTATGTTTATCTGTTTATTGTTGTTTAATGCTGTTACAACCATGAACCAAGTTAGTTCCTGTTCTCACGTACGTCATAGTAACTATAAACTCTTCATTTGCAAGTCTCACTTTTTCCCCCTCCCTTGAAGTTATATTGTGTTATATTCCTGAGGAACCCATAACCCAAGGACCTTTCCGTGGCGGGAATTTTGAGCTGAGACATGAGAGTCCTTCCATAGATGCCTCCTCCGAGAAATCCTTGCCTTTGTATTTCTTTTTGTCGATTAGATTTTTTTCTTTTTGTTAATTAGCAATGTCTTGATTTAAAAAATCCCTGTGATCAAGTTGTTGCTTTGGAAACGATAGTGTGTTAGAATGAAAGCGAGTGAATGTAAACGAGAAGGCTGCTTTGTGTAATGTGGTTTCCTGTGTTATATACATTGCGGTGATGACTGGTTAAAGTAACCCAATGCCGTCTGTTTCAGCACGCCTCCCTGCGGCCCACCTGCTGCCTCATAAGCCGCCATGCCTGCTACTCCACAATATACGACCCCAGCGAGAAGGTGAGCTTCAGCTCCTCTGCTGTACATATCAAAGACCCAGGATCGTGTCTTATGGCTCCTGAGTCTGAAGAAATGGGCTGGGAAAGCTGCAGTGGAGCACGCATGAGCACACGAGTCTCCAGTACAAACATGGCAGCATCTTGGTGCTTTGATCTGCCTTCTTCAAACAGCCAGTGGCCAGAGGCTGTGTGTGTGTGTGTGTGTGTGTGTGTGTGTGAGTGAGAGTGTGAGAGAGAGAGAGAGAGAGAGAGAGAGAGATGGTATATTTGGTACACACTTAGGAATGCAACATGCATTACTATAGAGCATGCTGGAATTCTGTGTGTGTGTGTGTGTGTGTGTGTGTGTGTGTTTTTACTAAGGAGGTCAGATTAGTGGGCTTTACTAAGTGGCCTGGATTTGTGAATAAGCCTAAACTGTGATGGTATGGAGACTGACTGATGTTTACTGAAAAGCTGTAGATTAGTGCCAATATAAATCCCGGTATATTGATAGAAAGATTTAAGGGTTGATTATGAACGCGTGAAGAGATTAATAGATACATAGACTAGATCACCTGTGTCAAGGTGGTCCATAAAAGGGCCGCTGTGGGTGCGGGTTTACATTCCAACCAAGCAGGAGCCACACCTGATTACACCTGTTTAATCAGTTGAGATTGGCTTTCACTTAACTCAGGTGTGAGTTGTGCTTAGTTGGAATGAAAATCCGCACCCACAGTAGCTCTTTTATGGACCAGCTTGACACCCCTGGACTAGATGGAGTGACGCATCGTTACGCATAGCTGAATGAACAGATGGGTGCAGATAAGTTTGTAGGTGGATGGATCAGCAGACAGAGTGGTGAAATGGATAGCTTGTAGGACTGATGTTTGGCTAAGTGAGTGGATGAATAGAGGGATGGATTTTTGGTAAGATAGATGGGTGAATCGATGCACGCTGTAGATTGGATGGAGGGATGTATAAAAGTAGGTGAATGGATTAAGGGCTAGATCGATGATGCAAGCATGAAATGGATACATAAACGGAGAGATGAGAACGATGGGACAGGTCGACTGATGCGGATAGACAGATACATTGGTTGGTTGATTATTGGATGTGTGATTTGGCTTATAAAGATAGGATGGATGGAGTGATGTATAGTTGAAGATATGATGCATGGATAGATGAGTAGAAGGATTTGATCGTTGGATACATGAATGGATGGGGAAAAAACGTTGGATGGTGGGTTGTGTAATTCAAAAAGTTTAAATTTAATAGATGGGTGGATTGGCGTACGTTGGATGGACGGAAGGATGGATCCATGCATATATGGGTAGGAGGCTTGGTAGATAGACAGATGGAGAGATGGCTGGATGAGTGAATGGAATGGATGAACAGATAGAGGGATGTAAGTTCTATAGTTGAACTGAAGTGAATAGATATATGGATGGATGGACAGTGGAGAGACATGGAGCCATGTTTGGATATGGATGGAGTGATAATATTCATGGGTAGATGAATGGATGGAGAGAGGACAGTCTAATAGTCTAATAGATGGATTTCTTGTGTAAAACTGTTTCTTGTCAGCGTTAAAGAAACAAGATTTTTCCTACAAACACCTTCATGTTACAGATGTTCAAATTTCTGTTTACTAAGATTCAATGTGGAGAATAGAAAGTACACACACACACGGGTAAATGACTTGTTGTCAAAACGAATGTCCTAATTGCTCTGTGTCCTGGCTCTGTCTTCCTGCAGACCTTTGATAAGATACTCATCGCAAACAGAGGAGAGATCGCCTGCAGGGTAAGAGGAGTGTGTTTGTGTGTGAATTATCAGAAGGAAAGTGTGTGTCGTTAAACTCCTCAGGCACTTTCAGGTGTGGGGTGACTTCATCAGGCGTGAAGTGTGAACATAAATGCGCAAAGAATGCGCACAGATTTCATCAGAGAGCTGAAGCTCATCCCATGCCTTGCTCAGCGATTGTATAAGTATGTGTTGTAGCCAGTTCTGTCCACGAACTAGAAACCCGACATCTGAGCGCGACATTTCACTAACACACACTATATGTATGTGTATATGTGTGTGTATATACACATACAGCGGAACCCTCAGCTCACGAACGCATCGGATGGCGAACAAATCGACGTACGAACTAAGTTCACGAACAGATTTTGTACTGACCGAAAGAAAAAAAAATCCTTGACCGACGTACATAGACATACAACCCACGCTTCACGGCAGAAACCAGAAGTTCTGGTCAAGCACTCATGGTGAGAACGTGTTCAGTGTATTTTTCCGTCAAGAGTAAGAAGACTAAGTGTATAACAGTTGAAATAAAGAAAAAAATAATCGCAAAACATGAGAACCGCCACCATATCCCTCTGTCAGCCACTACGTATCCACCGCAAAGGGAACGTGCATTAAAATCATCTGTTTGTTTAATTTAGGTTTATCTATTTTTCTATAATTAAGGTGATTTTAATTTTATTCTATGTTTTATTGCCACACATAAACCCATAATACACTTTAAAAACATGTTTTTGAGGGCTGAAACACATTCATTATATTTACATTCATTTCAGTGGGAAAAATTTATTCGGGTCGTGAACAAAGTCTCTGAACGAATGCCACTGTGTGGTGTATGGAATAACTGCCACAAATAAGCGCACTCCTGTCATCTCGATCAGTCGGGGTAAGGCGGTCAGGATAGCTGTCTTTAGTCAGGCTTTTTCCTCGTCTTTAAAATTTCTGATAAAATCTGCCGCATTTAATATTATCTTTAGTCTCGGTTCATGCAGATAGTAACCCTGCAAGATCCCCAGTCTTTGCAAACTCGTAGATAATCGCTTGAAAACCCTTTGGTGTAAGGCAGAGATAACTCTGGCTCTAATGACGCATTGTATTAAGATGTAAGAGGGTGTCAGACTTTAGGCTTTTAAAAGACTTTTCAGAGGTTTCCCGTGTACGGATTAGCATTCATTTGATTGTTGTATACTAGACGTTACACATTTTCTTTTGTTTGGGAGAAATAACAGAAAAGATGAAAAGTGAGATTAGCAGAAACTTCAACTCAGTGAAGCGTCATTTGGTGTAACGGTAAATAGTCAAGTAAAAAAAAAGATATACAGTGGTACCTTGGTTTTCATTGACTTCGGGTTTCGATTTTCGTCAAATTAAAAAAAAATAAATTGTTTTTTAAAATTTGTCTCGGATTTCGCTGCTGATTTTGCGAAAACAACGAATAAACAAAGGGCGACCCAAACGGTCTCCTGCTCAGTGTGGCGTTGTTTCTCATCATGTGAGCATCACCCCGTGCGTCTAGCCAAACATTTCCATTGCTTTCCAGTGTTTTTGTGCTTTTTTTTTTATTAATTGCGAGTGCTAATACTACAATTACATGTAAGTGATTACTGCATATATGGTACATATTCAGTGTAATGTGTTTTATTTTGCATTTATTTTACTATGTATTTTGAAGTGTTTTAGAATGAATTAATTGGATTTCCATTGATTCATATGGAAATAACTGCCTCGGTTTTCATTGGTTTCGGATTTCGCCGATTGTTTTCGGACGGATTATCGACGAAAACCGAGGTTCCACTGTATATTAAAGTCCGATTTAATGTGGGCACGTAAATATGTAAGAATTCTACACCACCAATGGTTTATTTTGAAATAAACTTTATTTTTGGGGCACATGTTACTGTATGTAAAGTTCCAGTTATTCGAGTTTGCCTGTTTATTATCTTTAATATAGAAAACATGAAAGCATATTAAATACCGTTTATATATGTACAGTACTGCGCAGCATCTGAGACGCGTGCAGAGAAATGCTGCAAAGTAAAGATGACTTAAAAAAGTTAAACGAAATCTTTCTGCTTAAAAGAATATTACTACAATGTGCAGTAAACAGGGATAAATAAAAAAAAAAGTCGGTATTTGCTGCGACGACCCTTTTATGTGTAATTTATGGCGTTTTTTAAGGAAATGAGCTGTAAGTTTTGTTTTTTGGGGTTTTTTTGGAGCAAAACGAAGCAGACTGAAAAGTGGTCTCTTATGTACCATGTTGCTTTTTTTTACTGACACAATTTTTTTTTTGGAAAAGTAATATTTGGAATATTTTTTTACTGACTCAATAATGCAGAATTCATGATAAACAATTATCTGTAGCCAAAATATGAATATTAGGATTTTCTTTGTAAAATCTATTATAGTTTTATCTTTTAATTGTTTTGATTTTCAGACAAACAACAGGAATATGCTTTGAAATCACAGTCCAGATGTTCCAGCTGCACCATGTTTGCACTTCTTACTAACTAAATCTCAGTTTACCGCTACTTCTTAACCCCTAACTGCTCTCCTCGCCCTCAGGTGATTAAGACGTGTAAGAAGATGGGGATCAGGACGGTTGCCGTGCACAGTGACGTGGACTCGAGTGCGGTGAGTGCCTTGTCCGGCCGGAGTGGTTTCGGCTAAAGGGATGTGTTAATGTTGTTAAAGTCATACGGAGGGACAGTGCAGTGCTGCGCTGTGCTGAGCTATGCTGTGCTCCCTTCATCCATTTGCTGGTCTCCACCCCCGTGACTGATGGCTGTCACTCATCCCCCTCTTCCATATGCATGCGAAGGCTCTTTCACACAAAGTCCAGGCCGTCCCCCCTGCTGTCTGAGTCCAAACCGGGGGAGGGGATGTGATTCGGGGAAAAGAAGGGGGATGGAGCGATGCTGTGCATTTGATTGGATGCTTCTAAAGAGCTTTTAAATAAAGATCTCCTTAAACAGAACGGCAGGGGAGCGGCAGATACGCATACGACTGGAGTTTGGGTTAGAAGTCCATATTTGCTGGCTTTAGGGTTGGTCTTTTGGACTTTTTTGTGAGATGGGGGGTGGTGGTAAATTGTGTATTAATGGTTATTTATCTTGTAAACATGGGTTCTTACCCTATGTTGAGCAGGATTTGGACTTCTTTTACAAACAAAGAACAATTTAATAATGACAATTGTAAAAAAAAAAAAAAAAAAAAATCAAATGAACTTCTTTTCCGTAATGTAAAATGTTAGCAGTTTTAAGATGTGCCGTTCATTTGATCTCCTTCATGCATCTCTAAAATCAGTTAGTCATTTTTTTCCAGCTCTTCTAGTGCTAGCCTTCTTCATATTCCACAAATGAAATGTAAAAAGATATAAAAAAGATGTTTTTGGGTTTTGTTTTGTTTTTTGTTTTGTTTTTTTTTTGCCCCCATTACTAAGTGCTGGGACATTTTTTTTTTAATATTATATATAAAATACATTTTATATTTTTATTCTATTTTTTATATACTTTTTGTTTTTTAATATTTCTATTATTATTTTCTTCTTTTTTTCATTATTATTAATTATTCTTATTTACTGCATTTTTTTATTCTGTTTGCTATATACTGCGAAGCACGTTTAGCTGTGTTTTAAATGTATGAAAGGTAGTGTATAAATAAAATAAATGTTTTTATTATTGTCAGTTTTAGTAGTAGTAATTAATTAAAATGTAGTAAGTAAAATGTGATTGCGCTTATCCATAATATACTCACATGTGCGCTTCAGAAAATCAAATAAAAAATACATTGCTGCTCAACTTTATTGTATTAAAGGCTAAAAGAATCTATACAGAGATTATATCGACCTGCATCGAAATTGCATAATAATTATTTATCCCTTTATTATCCTAATTAATTAGAGAACATGGATTTTCCAAATGGGCTTCATGATATGAACAGTGATCTCGACCAGTGTTCATTTCCCAAAAACAAAAAGGCTTTTAAAAAAAAAAAAAATCTATTTAAAAAATAAATAAATAAATAAATAAATTAAAAACATTTTTCAATAACACCATTAAGGACATGACTCGTCTTGTAAACACCTACTTGTTCCTCAGGATCTTTCTGCGAAATTGCGACACAAAGAACTTGCTCTAACCTCCAGTATATTCTCTATCTTTTCATGACCACGTTGTTTAGCAGTAAAGAGAAGGGTATCTCTGGCTGCCTCAGGACGATCCTGCGTTGCCTAAGGTGAACTTTCCCCTCGCTGACAGATGGAGAGCTGAGTTTATTGAGACAAATGGTGTGAGAACGAGGTCCTTATGAGGACAAGAGACAGACAGGACACATGTAACCTGCTTAAAGCACCCTGTAAAAACCACTGAGCACGCAGATGGCTGGAAGACTCCAGCGGGAAAGACTTCTCCTTAGATTTTGTGGCTGTAATGGGGAAAAAAAATTAAATAAAAAAGGATGTGAAATTACGATATTCTGATAAGAGAAATGGATGGAAGAGCACAGGGCAGAAATAAAGCACAATTTCTGAGCAATGAGGAGACTTGAATTTAAATTATTATTTTTTTAGATTAAAATATAGGGCTATGGCATCCACACTAGCACCTGAGGAAGAGATTGGCGTTGCTTTAGTAATTGAGAAGACGAAGGAGCTCATGAATCGTGAAAATTGCGAGATTACATGATGTCAACAGCTGAAATAATTTGTTTGTATGGTGTGATCTTGTGATGGCCCTGCAGTACTCATGTTGGCACTTTTTACTCCTACAAGGTGGACAAAAGTAAAATAGTTGACGTGCATTCGTTCCAACTGAGGGAGAGTACAATGGAGCGTCTTCTAACACGTTTTATAATGTAGCGCATTGTCTCATTGACAAGTATTGTCATACTTGCACCCTCAACCAAAAAAAAAAATTAAAAAATGCATAAATAAAGAGGTGTGGTGTTTTATTTATTTATTTATTTATTTTTTTTTTTTTAAAAACACACCCAGGCAAAAACAGCAATTGTTCCTCTAGAACCTCAATTGACTACGGCGCTAATCTCGGTTTAATTAAGATTTCCATAAAGCTACATGTTCCTCTTTCTGAAAACATCCTCCTAATTAATCCACCTTATAAAAATCATACATGGCCAGATCGTGTCTGTCAATATGTGTGTATTCGGACGCATGTACACTGAGGAACATCTCGCTTTATTGAAGAGCGTTAAGCTACATGGCAAATGAAAACTTTTGGTGTGTGAAAGTCAGTAGGAAGTAGGAATTTTTCTTTTCTGTTTGGTGATCATGCAGTATTTGTCATATTTGGGTAACTACAGATAAATGTTTATTTTTTACATTTTTAAAAATTTTTTTAAAAAAGAGCTAATAGTCCAGCTACGAACTCTACCACTGCGGTGAAACCTTTTGAAATTTTTGTTGCAAATACTTTTCTAATTTTTTTTTTAATTTTTTGCATTTTAGAGGTGTGTTGATAAATTTGTCCTGTTTCGCCGAAGTCCAGTTTCTGGTGATGGGTCTCTGCCCAGAAAGAAAAGTCAGAAAAGCAGTCTGCTCTCCGTTGTAGAGACAATGGAAGGAAAATCGAAGCAAAGCTGAAGTTTATCATCAGTGTAACAGGGATCTGATCACTGAGCTTCAGAAATGAGCTTGTATAAAGAGCCAAGTACTGAGTACTGACTCTTGGGGAACTCCTTTAGGCTCTTGAGGATGTAAGGAGATGAACCTGAACTTCGTGCTGCTCCGTGGTGTGAACAGACTTGTACTGTAGATCTGATGCCAAATAACGGCAAACATTGGGACTGTGAGGACAGCCTGTTAGCTGTTCATTTTATTTGGCCAACATCATGCCTAGGGTTGAAAATTAAACAGTATGAGGTATCCAGTCTCAACAGCGCTCAAGGAATTCATGCCAATATCAATCCTATAGTAAATGCTCACATTCTCTCTAATATCACTTCCGGGCAAGATCTCCTGTAATCACCCGAGTTCTACTTTACCCCCCATTCAACACCTGGCTGTTGCCCGAGTACCCACCCATTGAGTGTTTTCACTGCGCTAACCCCCGGACCAGCTCGGTGCAGGCTTTAAAAACTGTTAACAGCATGAATCAGTCATGTTGGTGCTGAGATATCTGGACTGTTCTCAGAGACCTGAGAGGTCCTCGCTCTTGACCCAGACTTGCAGCACGACTTGTGAAAAGCGCACAAATCCTGAGCAGCGCGCTGCAACATCCCCATCCTTGCGTTTGAGTGTTAAGTGAAGTGGCGTGAACGGCAGCAGCTGGTTAGTGAGTGTGTTCTGACGCTCTCCTGTTGATGCAGTTGACGTCGTTAATACTTCCCCTGGGCGACGTCGGTCACTTCATTACCCGGACACGATTCCTAATGGGCTGTGTGTCCATGTCTGCCTGTCTCTCTGTGTGTAGTGTCCTGTACAATCACCTTAGAAACAAAATGCTCTGCATAATTATAGGCAACAATCTTGTCTGTAACCTGTTTATTAAAAGGGTGTGTGTTTGTGGTTTTCCTTCAGGTTCACGTGAAGATGGCAGATGAGGCCGTGTGTGTCGGTCCAGCCCCAACCAGTAAGAGCTACCTGAACATGGACGCCATCATGGACGCCATTCGAAACACAGGCGCTCAGGCTGTGAGTGTGCATGTGTGTGTGCATGTGTGTATGTGTGCGCGCAGTGGTAGCTCAGGGGTTAAGACATTGGACTACTGATCTGAAGGTTGTGAGCTCAGATCCAACCAGGCTCCCACTGTTGGGCCCTTGAGCAAGGCCCTTAACCCTCATCTGCTCAGGTGTATAAATGAGGAAAACGTAAGTCGCTCTGGATAAGGGCGTCTGCCAAATGACGCAAATGTAATGTGAAAAGAAAGTGTGCGTGTATAAATAATCTTTATGAGAAATTGAGTGCATTTTTAACTCTCTCTCTCTCGCTCTATGACCATTTTTTCAGGTCCACCCAGGCTACGGCTTCCTCTCGGAGAATAAAGAGTTTGCTCGGAGGCTGGTGAGTAGCGCTCCCTCTGTAACACCGAGAAAGAGAGGATAAAAGAAAGAATGACTGAAAGAGAGAGGGCTTAAGAGACGAATATTCAAACAACTTTGTTTTCCAATTTGGATTAGAATGACCCACTTGTATGCTGATCTTCAGCACGCACACACACACGCACACACACTCTGTGTTTTAGTAATTAACACCTCACGGCCCCCTGGAGTAATTTAATTAAAGGTATAAGGTAAGGTGAGATGATGATTTGCAAGCCAAATAGAGGCAGAGAGACCAAAAGGGTCGGCAGATGAAGCCTCTTGCGCAGGAACGGTTTACGCCTCGACTGCTGAGTGCTTCCATCCACTTCTCTCAGTTGAAGCACACTATCATTTTATGCTATAAATCACTTAGATAATGAGTTCTAGTGGCTTAGAAGTGCAAACTGGCGTCAGTGTGTAAAACAAAACGGAACAAATTAAATGATTGAGCAATATAAGAGGGATGCAATGCGTTACAGCATAGCACATTTCTGAGATATTGTGGGGAATCTCATTATTATTAATTTTTTTTAAATAATTTTTGAATAATTCTTTAATATTTTGAACAATTACATGGTTTGTTTGAGAGCATGAGATTTGATGTAAAAACCATGTGCAGGTATTTATTTTAAGTGAATTAAACTGCTGTTTATTGCATTTACTTATTCGATTGCGCTGAATATTAAATAAAAGTATCACCAAACATATTTAAGGTTCATTCTTAACAGTAGTGTAACCCAGCAGCTATACCATGATTAAATGTATTTAAAAAAAAAAATTGCACATAATGCTGTCCGGTTTTCCTCCAGAGATCAAGGATAGTTAGCAGATGTGCTTTAAAGAGTCTTCAGTTTCAGTTATGTGCAGTAAATGTCCAGTTATGTAAGATTAAAGTAGAAGAGAAGAAAAAATACGAGGGAGAATCGAAAAGTAAAGGCAAAATGCATGTAAGCGCTTTAATAGAAGTAACTGAGAAAAGTTGAACACATCACTTTTTCACATAGTCCTCATGCAAGACGATGGATTTGTTGTCTTGTTCAACGAGCTTCTGTGTTCCCGCAGAGAAGAAGTATTTCGGCCGCTCCCGAAGCCGAGATAAAGTTTTTTTTCTTCAGCAGTTACGTGGTTTGTTTGAAAGCAGCCGATTTGGTGTAAAAATTGTGTGCGGTTATTTATTTGGATTGAATTAACCTGCTATGTATTGTGTTTACTTATTTTATTATTCTAGATATTAAATAAAAGCATCACCGAACATATTTTTACGGTTTATTCTTAACAGTAGTGTAATCAGCCACTGTACCATGAATCGTAGAAATTTGAGTATTCGTTTTGAGTATTGCGATCTGATCGTTTTGTCGTATCACCCATTTCTTGCGTCCATCCTTATGGGATGTAAAAGTCATCCCTCCTGTTGCCTCTTTAACCGCAGGGTTGCGTTACTGCTTTGGTTTACATTTAGGGATTTGTCTGCTTTGCACCTGAGAAACGAGCCCAGAGGACGACCTGACTAAAAATTGCACATAATGCTAACCTCCAGAGATCAAGGATAGTTGGCAGACCGCAGGGATTTCAGCTGTGTACAGTAAATGTACAGTTATTTAAGATTAAGAGAAAATACGAGGGAGAATTGAAAAGTAAGGGCAAAATACATTTAACGGCTTCAATAGAAGGAACTGTGAGAAATGGAACATATTACTTTTCCATGTAGTCCCCATGCAAAACGACGCATTTGTTGTATTGTTCAATTTGCTTCTGGATTCCTGCACAGAAGAAGTTTTTCGGCCGCTCCTGAAGTCAGGTGAGCATCGCTTCCTTTACTTCATCATCAGAGGTGAATCTGCGACCGCGCAGAGCCTCCTTCAGTGGACCGAAGACATGGTAATGGCTCGGCACCAGATCCAGGCTGTATGGAGAACGTGGAAGATGTAGGAACCCGAGCCGTTGCGCTGCCTCTACTGTCTCTGCTGCTGTATGAGGACGTGCATTGTCATGGTACAGCAGGATTGTTTTGGACAGCATTCCTCTTCTTTTGCTGCGAATTGCAGATTTAAGTTCATTTCACAGCAATGCACAGGAATTTACACTGTTCACTGTTTGCCCATGCACTTGAAAATGCACCAGAAGAGAAACTTTCATGTCCAAAAAGAACGTTAACATGATTTCCTAGGAGAAGGGGTGACTTTTGAATTTCTTCTTCACTGGAGAAGACTGATGTCTCCGCTCTATACTTTGTCTTTTACTTTCCAGGTTGTCAGGCAATTTTAAAATCGCCTTTACTTTTCGATTCCCCCTCATACAAATAAGAGATATGTTGTGTGCATCGTGCGTAAAGGAAACGAATCAGTAGATGTGTGTTGAAGTGTACAGGTATGATGAAAGAACCTGTGTGAGAGTTGAGCCTAGTGCTTGTGTTATGAAACACAACCTCTTTATTTTTCATACTTTTTTGCCCTGTGATGTCAATCTGGGGCATATTTTTTTGCCTCCCGAATATGTATGTTACCGTGGCAACCGCACCCCCAGCCCACCCCGCCACCTACCTCCTTGTGCCAAGTTGATCTCTTTATTCTTCCATCTTGGGTTTTCAGTGCACCAGGATTTGACACTTTATAGTGAAACGCAGAGGCAGTCTCTGTGAGTGCAGTCGTGGCTCATTTATCATTTATTTATTATTTATTTTATTTAATTAATTTATTTTTTGGTACCAAATTTGGAATTCTCTTGCTTGATCTTTTGATCCCTGAAATATCGCCTCTGTTCCCGTGGTCGGGTTTCCTACTGCGGCGTCACTCACTCACATTCTCACACACACGTGCATGCTACGCTGCGGGACGCTTCTCCGCAGTGCGATGGAGGATGAGGGATGAGAAAGAAATGTACAAAAGTGCCCTTGATCCATCACTCTGCAGATACACACACGCGCACACACACACACACACAAGTTGTATGATATGCACAGTGATTGTGTGTGTGTGTGTGTGTGTCTGTGTGTCTGTACGTGTGTATCTGCAGAGTGATGGATCACTCTTGATGGATCACTCTTGATGAAGTGATGGATTACTCTTTTTAGTAATGGTACATGTGACTGGGAAATGATTCTCACACACACACACACAAGTTGTATGATGTGCACAGTGGTGTGTGTGTGAGAGAATCATTTCCCAGTCACATGTACCATTACTAAAAAGAGAGAGACCGAGATGGTGAGGTTTTTTTTTCCTTCTTGCAGAAGACCAATAGCATTGCAGCGTGATGATGATGTCACAGCAGCAGAGCGTAGCGGGGTTCCACAAAAACCTGCTTTGATCTCAATCTGACTCAGGCAGGAGGCTCTCCCTCTCTCTCTCTCACACACACACACACACACACACACACACACACACACACACACACACACACACACACACA
>JAQLOM010000010.1:4659199-4670649 GCA_030068315.1 Chrysichthys thysi | reverse complement strand
TTTCTTTCTTTCTTTCACATCTGTGCTCTTTATTTTTCTTTCTTTCTTTCTTTCTGTTTTCTTTCACACATGTTCTTTCTTGCTTGCTTGCTTGTACTTTGTTGTCTTGAAGCCCCATCCCATTCTTTCCGATCAGCTGGTGAAGGAATAAGGACGTGGCAGTAGGAGCTTGGCGTGTCACTCAGTCCCTGCGTGTTTGCACACCTGTGGACGTTCACTCTGGGTTGCCCTCAGGGGGGTCCATATGGATCAGGGTGCTCAGAGGACCTGTGCCGATCTGGGATCATCGCCCCCGTCATCCATGTAATCGGATTAAGAGAGGCTTAAAGGCAGACTCTGATCCTAGATCAGCTGTGTGCAGTTGACCCATGCAAATGTCATTTCCTTCAAGCCCTATCATTTCTCCCAGCCGTGGGCCGACGCCCCCACGCTCCCGTCCATCAAAATGCAGTGCAGCCCGCTGACCTGGGATCAGTTTCTTGCCTTGAAATGGCGAATGATGAATTCTTTGTATTAGAGCGACGGGGGAATATATCCATCATAAATGTTTGCGCGTTTTTGTTTGTTTTTGTTTTTCAGGAGTACAATTGGTTTAAGCTAAACTGATCAGAATCATAGTCAGTTGATTAACTAACAAATAAATAAATCCTGTAATAAATCTAATCACGCAACACTAAATATAATAATCAAGGGGAATGAATAAGGTGAGCTCGAAGAGACCCGATCTCACCGCACAGCTCTCTTCCTGAGACATGTAACGTTGAACAGGGCTGTAATGTTCGCCGCAGGACGCCACTTCAATCCCAGACCCCCTGCTTCTGAAGGCTCGGGGGTCCTGAGGGGTTTAGATGACCACTGACAGGGAAAGATCTGCACTGTTGTTTAGACAAGTGGTCCTGGGTTGAAAATGAGCTCCCCCTCCTCTTCTGTTACTGTTTTCAAGTTTGCTTTGTGTGTGTGAGAAGGTGCAGATGGGACAGGGTTGGGTTTAAACCAGAGCTTCTGGCTTTTTTTTTTTTTTCCCCTCTTGAAGGCATCAGGTGAACCGGGGACGGAATGTGCTCGTGCTCCAGATGTCCATCATTCCTGCATTCTTTTGTGTCATACAAATGCGCACACACACCCAAACGTACCCATGTATTTTTTTTACAAAGTGTTATTACGGTGTAATTATGTATTCAGTGGCAGTTAAATATAGTGGGAGAGCGAGAGAGTATTTCTACCAAGCACTTCTTGGAGTAAAATCATACAGATTCGGGTCAAAAGCTCCCGTTAATGTTCACATCAAATATCGAATCAGAACGGGGAAACCTCAGGTTTCGATGTTGATGGCCTGGTTTGGGAATTTTCGAAGCTCCTGGGATCTTAATGTACAACAGTCACACAGAATGGTGCTAAAACGCAAAACCCTTCTAGTGAGCAAAGGTTGGAGGTAAAAGGTGAGACTGGGTCACACTGACCAGAGGACTATGGTAACGTAAATAAATGCTCTTTCCAATCACGGTGAGCTGAAAAGCATCTCAGGATGCACAAAATGTCAAACTTTGAGGTGGATGGGCTTCGACAACAGGCAATCACATTGGGTTTGTCTCCTCTCAGCCAAGAACGGGAATCTGAGGCCACACACACACAATCAAACATCTGTGAGAACAGTCTAACACACACTTTCTTCACTGTGTTGACGCTGATACTGAATTTCATTCTAGTACCACATGCTGACTCATGTTCCTTTTTTTTTTTTCTTTGTGTGTGTGTGTGTGTGTGTGTGTGTGTAGGTGGAGATTGATGGAGAGAAAGTGGATGTGTCTGGAGAGTGGAATCTGGCCTCTGTACTTCTGCCCCTCACTGTTAACGGCAACCACAGAGTTCTACAGGTGAACGAACACACACACACACACACTTCCATCAAGTACTTAAACATGCCTGCCGTCCCTCATATCCATAGAGGCTGTGTGTGTGCGGTTTGTGACTAGTTGTTTCTTGTTTCAGTGTCTATCGCGTAATGCTGCAGGCGAGATCACGCTGCAGTATCTGGGCACGTCGGTAAGTCCGGCTCATTAAGATCACCTTCACACACACTCACACACTCTTTCTGGTGCGAGTGTAGTAGAAACATTGCTGTAGGTCACAGGTTCCCAGCTCTGGTCCTGCAGTAACACTAAAATGCTCCAGGGCTGGGAGGCTCTGCTGTTTTTTGTTTGTTTTTTTTAATCCATGTTCATGTGAATGCAGAGTAACGCAACCCTGTGTGTAGAGCAGCGTGACAGTAAGAGCATTCAGAAAATCCACTAACGCACAGTTCCTGCCTCACGTCTGGTGAGTTATACTGCACCGGGTCTTGTATCGTATAAGTCAAGCTTTAATCCTTTCTGGTTAGATCGTCCCATCTGCTAATCAGTACAGTAGGCTTCTCTCACAAAGGGGTCGGTCTGCAGATAGATTATGCCGAGTTCTGTTTGTACTCGGAAGTTGGGATATCCGAGTTCCGAGTCAGAAATGTCACCCAGAATACGGCGGTACCCCGCATAACGAATGCAATCCGTTCCAGCGGTGCGTTCGTTGTGCGGGGAGTTCGTTGTGCGAAACACAATTTCCTGTAGACTTCTATGGGAAATCGTGTAATCCGTTCCAGGAAAAATCGAGAAAGGTGAACGTGAAACTGGAACCACCCCCTGCTGATGATGCTTTGTCTTCATCTGAGACACATCTGGCCAAATTCAGCCATTTTTTTAAACGGCATTCGCTATGCGGAACGTTCGTTCTGCGGAGCATTCGTTACGCGGGGTACCACTGGACGCCCTGAAGTCGGCTTGCTGACCTAGAAAGTCGGGAGATCCTCACCAACGCCGGAGTTAAAAATCCAAAATGGCGGTACTATGCCTGAACAGAAAGAGAAAGCTGTAGTTTTATACTGTTTATTAAACTTCTGTCTATTTTGGTCTCTTTTAATCAGTTGTATACACAGCACTGTCCAAGGTTTATCTCTGCTCACATTCATACGGTGTTTTGATGCACTGAATACCATGTAATGTGTTGTTTTCAGGTGGTGTTGCTAAGTAATGTCTAACGGCTACATGATAGTGAGCGACTCTGGCTTCCCCCACCCCGTGACATTAAAAGAAAAGTCATAAAAGGACGTTGAAATTCCAGTTTAAAACTTGAATGTTATTTTTAATAGGGTGAGATCAGCTTATTAGTGGCATATTTTGATTAGATTCATGGTAAAACACCCAGTAAAGGACAAAAGACCGAACACAAAAGCATTTTTTCTGGAGGAGTCCGTACAGGGGGTCCACGACTTGCGTCGGAAATCCGTTCCTACGGCGCGACGTAGCGCAATTTTCGCCGCAAGTCGGAACTCGCATGCAGTACATAAGTACCAATGTCCGGTGAATGTAAACAAAGCTGTCTTCCTCGTATAGCGCTGCGTGACTACGTATTCGTCCGCTCCGCTCGCCACCTAGTTCCCACGCCAAATTTGCTTTAACGTACTTCGGAATGATGGAACAAGATTGTCTTAATCAGTTTATGGGAGATTGTGACATCACCATGAAACACCGTAGGTCACATGTGTCAAGCTGGTCCATAAAAGGGCCATGTGGGTGCAGGGTTTCATTCCAACCAAGCAGGAGCCACACCTGATTACACCTGTTTAATCAGTTGAGATTGGCTTTCAGTTAACTCAGGTGTGAGTTGTGCTTGGTTGGAATGAAAACCCGCACCCACAGCGGCCCTTTTGTGGACCAGCTTGACACCCCTGCCGTAGGTCGAGGACGTCGTAAACCTGCCGTATTTGATTTCCAACTTGTACAAGCGGAACGCGGTTTAGTCGTTTCCAAATTGGAAATCCGACTTCTGAGGCCTGGGACAATAAGCAATGAGAGATAAGGGACTAAATTACTGATAAGTAAAGACTAAAAGACGACAGGGAGTGCGGGTATAGGAAAATCATCCATGACAGGATTATCCCAAAGTGTTTTTTATTCCCGATTTCTCCATAGCAATTGAAGCAATTTGAGCAAACATCACAATTTTCAATGAATGTATGAACACGTGCCTGTTATCACGTACCTTATAGCAGCACTAGTGTCCGAGCTGCTGTTATAGACAATGACACCAACACCTGAGAATTCAAGATTGCTGTGGTGTTTCCATTTGGGCCAAAACCTTGGTTATGCTGATTCTTCTGCTGAAGAAGAATCCTGTTTACTAATGTACATGTTACTAATAGACTGTAATATGTGTGTTCTACTCTGTACTCTATACCTGGACCTGCTCTGGAGTTGATCATCGTTCTATAACAGCAGCTATGTAAAGTAAATGATCCTCAACTCCATTATAGTTTCCATAGTAACAGCTCATTTACAGGGAAGTGAATAGTGGTCATTTAATATAAAAAAAAAAACGCACAATTCTATTGTATGTTGACAATTGGACAATGTTGAGAATATTTATGGAAGGAGTCTCCAGTGCAAGTGCTCTGTAGTCGTAACTTTTCCTTCGTGGGAGAGATTTCAGGACCGAGGACTCAGTTGTAGGATGTGTATTGTGTGTCTCACTGGGGTGTGTATCCTTTCCTCCTACACACCCAAGCATAACTCTTCCAGTCAGCACACATGTCACACAGTACACAGAGCTCCTCAGCTAGTCCAGGTGTGTCCACAACACGTCCACAAATCACGGCATGCCACCCCTCATGCCCCGCTCCGATCAGACCCAAACAATAACCGACATCGCATCGAACCAGCCTGAAGCCTAAGCAAACAAACAGCCTTTAAACCGGACCATAAAGGAAGAGCATAGAGTTGCGGAGCATGTGTGTGCTCAGCATGTGGGCCGCTCTTTAAAGACGCCACTAGCTCTTGGCGGCCGACTCAAAGCGCCAGCGCACTAAACGCTACCACAGGAACGGTTTCCGGTCATTTTGTGCTGTTCGGGGTCACCCAGGCCGCGCTCGTCGGCTTCTGTCCGGTTCTCCGGCGGGACAGTGGGAGCCTGCTGAGATTTTAACAGTTTTTAGGGTTTCCCCTCATCACACACGGGACGTCCACTCCCAATCAGGTGCCCGTGTGACCCCTGTGAGAATGGAAAGGGCTGTAAAGAGGAGGCCAGTTCTTGAAATATGACAAAATGATACTTCCTTTGTGCTTTCAGGGGTCGCAGTCCGGATGTTTTTGCCTAAAAAAAAGTTCAAAAACATAACTCTGAGAAAGAGCAAATCACTTGCTGGATTTAGAGATGCATAGAAATGTAATCCAAAGGTGCTGTGGTGGTTACAGTGATCACTAGGGGTCATATGGGTCATGATACTGTAATTATTATTATTATTATACTTACCGGAAATTATGATCACGACTGCTGCCGCGGCTCGTCATCCTGCCAAAAATCATCCCCGACTTTGAACGGCGAGCAGATTTTTAACCCTTCACAGATTTATAGCTTGCAAAATGACTCCGCTAATGCAGGCTGTGTGGAAAATCCGTTTCGGCAGCCATTTTTCTTTTATTTTTCGAGCAGAGTAGGGTCCGCCTCTTCCGTTACGTAGCTAAGATGGCGGCCGTTCAGTGCAAAAAGCGTACATTTTTCCACATTCCAAGATTTGACCGTTATGAGGGCACCATCCGGGTCCTTTCAGTACACTTATTTTCGCCGCAATCGTAATGGGAACGCCCTACGTACTCAAACTAAGCATAGTAAGTACAGAAAGTATGTATATTGGACCACAGCACAGCTCTAGTGCTACTCAGACTTGCTAACAAACGTAGCTAATTTCTTCGTAGATATTTCGAAATGAAAAATATAATAACGTGCATCATGAACTATGTGATGATGTTTTTGTTTTGTTCCCCCCTCCCTTGAGAGCAGCATCACTTCCTCCTGTTTTTACAAATTTATTCAGTAACAGTGATGATGACCTAGTGCTCCAGCGTAGTAACCGGGACCCTGCGGTCATGTGGAGGTCTCGAACTTTATGACCTTGCGTGACCTGTCATAGAGGACGATGCAAGACTTCCTCGGTTGAATTTGTGGAAAATAGGGCACTTCCCTCCCCAGTCCGAACCTTCCGCATGTTTCCCCCAGAGCCTTGATTAATGAGCAAGTGTCAAACCCACAGCTAAAATTAGCCTCGTTAGAGGATGACATCACTGCCAGTGGAGGCCATGTATGGGGTGTCTATATACACACACACGGGCACGCACAAATATCCTAAAAAGTGTTAGCTGTAATGTGATGACAGGTGCTGCGAACAGGATTTTCACAATCTGACTCAGAGTGAGTGTTCGTCTCTGTCGCTGCCGTGTTGATGACATCATCGATTTTGTTCCCGTTCACATGTCAGTAGTTGATGGAAACCCACTGAAGATTTAGATTTTATTTCAAGAACATTTTAGAAACTTCTTCAACATTTCAACTGCTTAAAAAGTGTTTCAAAGGCACCACAAAGTGATTTTGACTTTTAACCCTCTCAAGGCAGGCGTTGCTGATTTGCAACAGTTAAAAGCACTTAATACAACTGTTACTAAAACTTAATTTGAGCCTGAAAGGGTTAATGAATTTATTTTGGTTTAACTTGAACAACTGCTTTAGGTTTGGAGGACAAAATACGGCTTCACCAAAAATCACAATGAAGTAAAAATGTAAACGTGGGGTAGAAATGTGAAAATGAAGGGTTTGTTTGCCTACGATGATAAGGATGTAGTAATTTGGTTATGCAACAACATTCTTTTTCTTTTTTTGACTTGTACAGGTCAATGAAAATCTAATGAATGTGCAAATTAGACACACCGACCTCATTCCGCAGGTGACCTGGTGCTGCCTGGACATCATTTGCATACTGTAACCTGATTGGCTGTTATATTTTATGACACATTAACAGTAAAAAAAAAAAAAAAAAAAAAAAAAGAATTTGACAAAAAAAAATTAACTTAAAAAAAAGAAAGAAAAAAAACAAACAAAAGCGCTTCCACTACAGACGAAGCGATGGTCTGTTTTACAGAAATAACAGACTGTGGAATGCCATGATTTGTGTATTCAAATGAGGTATGTAATAAACAATAATAATGCACACCATCAGAGTAAATGTATATAAACATACATACAATCGGCGTAAATGTATATAAAAATGTACATATAAATACATATAATGTATATATATATTTATATATATATATAATGCAAATATTAAAAATGAATATAAATATACATTTACATACTCATCACGTAAAGGTTCACCTCATCACCAATGAGGACGTCCAACTGAGCAGAACAGCGCCTTACAGAGTTCCTCTGGGTTTTATTTACCAAAGCCAATAAGGCTCTAGAACCTTAAATCGTATGATTTTATCATATGTTTAATAGTAACCTGACTTCATGACGGTAATGGTATTTAATTTATCCTCCTGAGACCCGAAGTTTAAAGGTGTGTGCCTTGTCCTTTCTCCTCAATGTTTCTCTTTTTTCATAACTCATAACTATTCAACTTGATCATTGTCTCCAAACAGGAAGAAGTTTGGCAAAAGAGTAATACCCAATGGTCCTCATATGAAGATCTTAAAAGGAAATACACACAATGTAGTTTGGGGGAAAATGTGATGTCCTCTTTGGAGGACACTGGGTTCTCAGGAGGATATATTATAGTTTACAATATAAACCTACTGTATCAATGCACTATTACACGATTACTGATACTACTGTGCTTGCTTTTATATGATTATTGATATTCTATAACTCTATTATTTCCTACCTCCAATATAATACGATTGTTCAGACACACTTTTCAGATGTTGTCCAGCTTTTCAGGCGATCATAACATGGGCCCCGGTTTACTCGGATAATTTAAAAGAATCCTTTCTTAACCGTTCCTTTTACACAACACCACTCCTTTGGCTGTACTATTGCGTTAGGTGGGAATGATCTCAGGCCTTAATTTCTTGTTGATTACAGACAAACATGGCCGTTCTGTTTCGCTTGTATATACAGAAGAGAGCAGTTTCAGCTCTCTTTCATAGACGTAAGGAAATAGCTGGCACACATAAGCCTTCATCCTCCCAGGCTGAAAGTTAGACCGATTGTCGTGCGCTAGGAGAAACACAACCTACTTCGCGAGACAATCGCAAGAATAAATCAGACCTTAACAATCGGGAGACTTTTAGAACAACACACATTTGAATGTCATTTTTGGGAACAAAATAAAATCCTAAAAGAGGACAATATCTGAATAAAACAGTGGTGTACGGGTGATTTATTTAATACATTTACACACTAGCAGTAAAATGCAACTTTTATATATATATGTACATGTACACACACACACACACACCTATACTCAAACACTCAACGTTACCCAGCACCCCAAACAGAGTGGGAGAGCGAGGACATGAAGGAGAGAAAGAGAAAGAAAACAAAATCAATCAGGATCACAGCATGTGCAAACACTTCAGCATGACACCTACCCACAACCCAGCAGTGTGTAAGATGCATGAGCATCTGCCAGCTCTACATGAGCTAGACACAAACACACTAAAACACAGAGAGACTGCATCTCCTGAGAGGAGAACAAACTGTCGGCCGTGTATAAAAAGGGAAGAAAAAAAAAAGAAAGCATAAGGAATTGTTGAACAATATTATCACACAGAGGCCCTGGCCATGTACGGATATTTCTGAAAACACGGTTTTAGCCGCAAAATAAATAAATAAATAAAATAAAAAAAATCCCTGTCCACAAGAAAGAAAAAGAAAAAGAAAAAAAACCCAGTGTGAAAACACTCACATTAATGCACCAGCCTAGTGGCAACACTTCATAAACGCTTATGTCAAACGCCTCAAGAGTGACATTAAAAGCTGTGCATTGAGAGCTAGAGAAGCCGAAATGCTGAAAAACACTGAAAACAAGAACTAACAGAAATAGGGCTCGCTTATTAAAAGACCACAAACTAACAGTGTGGTCAACGGACGTGAAGCACGTCCTAGCGCGTTCACAACGTGTGCACTGAAGTGCAGTGTCAGGTTTTAAAAAAACCACACAGACATGCGTTTTCAACAAAAGTTTCTTTTCCCGTCATTCGTAACGCTGTTTTCTTGTGGATTTTTTTTTCTTTTCCAAAACCGGCCATACGTGTCTATACAGGACCACCGTTTCTCTCACGCACTTAAGTGGAACAGAATGAGAAATTTCTCCTGTGACGTCTGCGCACTTCACAGTCATACAATACCTTCAAATTACAGACGAGTACAGTTGTACGGTGCAATTTAGGCTCGTGCGATATTGATTTATAGCTGCCTGCAATCTACAGCTTGAAGGGAAAAATGACGGAATTGTCCAGAACTCAGAAAGATTAAAATTATTAGTAGACGGGAACCGCTTGCTGGCAGTGGAAATTATGATGTCAGGTTTTTAGGTGGTTCAACAGCAATTTGCAGGGGACAAATAACATAAAAACATTTTAAAAATAATCATAATACACTGTATAATAATACAATCCTTTTTAAATCAATCGATAGTCTTTTGTCAACATGGCCGATGTGTTTTTCTCTGTCGGTCAGATGCTTGAACCCATTTTAGTGCTGACTGATGCGGGGGGGGGAGTATATTTCATCACGATCTTTCTTTTTAATTTCATCACGAAGTATCTTTTCCGTCAATATTATCTGTAGTGTTAGATTTGACCCTTAGTTAAATATGCTGGAGGCAAATTCAATTGTTTCAGGTCAAAACCTTTGTCCAAAGTTTTCCCTGATGTTCAGTATATAATTGTTTATTGTTAGGGGACTCACACATACAGTAACAGATTGTATTTCATATCAGCGAATACAAAACGTTCCCCATTTACCTTTGACACAAAGCAAGGAGGGGCGGGGCTTCCTGGCGCTGTCAGCTAAGTGCTAAACATGTGCAAGGCTGTCGGTATTATTTTGACTATTTTGAGTGATCACTCCTCCATTCTACATCGTAAAAGCCAAATCTGGGAATCTGCTGCGGTAGTTATTAATTCAGACAGTTAAGTCAGGTCCAGTGCCCTGACAGAATTAAAGCCCCTCGTGTAGCAGATGTCTCCCCTGCTGAGTCTGTGAGTCTGTAAATACTGCTCCATCATCAGGACGAGGACACTGCGCTCCCCCCCCCCCCTTCACCGTCAAATTTTGCATGAACTGCAGTCTGGATTCAAAACAGGAGCTCCAATAAGCTGTAAAAGGTAATCCTAATTTAAAAACCTGGTACTAAAGGTATAGAGAGCATAGAAGGGAAAAAAAGTGTAATATTTACAATTAATATCCTTGCTCTAAAACTCACCTTTTAACACACACACACACACAAACACACACACACACACACACACGAGGAATCAATCACTAAATGTTACACCTGCCACCGGAGCCAAAATGGCAGGCGCTATGCTGATAGAAAACAAAACACAAATCTTTTATCGGATGAACTTTATAAACAAAACGACTGCAAGGAGAAATTCTGGAGAGTTTTCTGACTGAACACCCACCCACCCCCAAGAGCCTTCAGGTTGTCAGTCAGACTTTAAGTCGTTTGGACATTTCTGTCCGTGCTGTGTTCGTCGAGTTTAAATGCTTTCTAAACAAAAACCTCCCTGTGGATCTGACTCGCATCTGACTCTGACTTTGCTCGACGGGCTAAAGATTTTCAACCAGGAACTGTTATTGTTTAAGTAGCTTTTACACACTTCACTGACATATGAAATTGAACCATGGTTCTCGTTTGCATGATTCTCAAGCACAAGTAAATTTCTAGGATTTTAAAAAAAGGTCCAGTTCTAGCATGTCAGTTAAAAAAAAAAACAACAACAACATATTACCAGATGCTAATTCCAGGTCCACTGAAAGACGCCCCCTCTGGCTCTACATTTACAAACTCATCAGTTTATCTATATACAAAATTATCATCATCGTCTCTTCCCTACACTGATCTCTGTTTACGCTAACGTCGGGGAGGAAATCATCTCTGATTCATCACATCTGTTAATTCTGTTCTGTTCAGTAAACCTCTCACCTTTCATTCAGCTCTTATTACTTTTAAACATGGTAAAACCTCGCCCCCTGTGGCTTCTGTACACCATGTATGCACTCTTCTGTTTTGATGTTGAAGATGTGACGTTGCACGTTGACGTGATCTGACTGCAAAATGAACTCATTAGGCTTATGTGTGTTGTGCTAAGATACAGTACGTAACTAGCCAAGAATTTGATCAAAGTGTGACACTGACTGTAACCAAAAAAGTAACCTAAACAAAAAACAATTCAATGACATTTGGCCAAAAATCCATCTTGATTGACCTAATTAATATTTGTCTGTTTTCCAGAATTCAGCCACTCATAATATAATAATTATAATAAATAGAACTAGACTGGGGTGGCACGGTGGCTGAGTGGTTAGCACTGTCGCCTCACAGCGAGAAGGTCCTGGGTTCGAGCCCCGGGTTCGGC
>JAQLOM010000010.1:4637051-4649766 GCA_030068315.1 Chrysichthys thysi | reverse complement strand
TTAACTGGGTTCTCTTTATCTACTTTGAGGACTTGTGTGAAAATGTGATGATGTTTCAGGTCATATTTAAGCAGAAAAGTAGGCAATTCTAAAGGGTTCAAAAACTTTCAAGCACCACTGTAGCTACTGCGAGGATTTTGATTTGCGAGGGTCTCAGGCCGTTTAGCAGAAATATACTTTACCAAGGACTTAAAAATACTGTAACAGAGCCATGAATGCTTTTAGCTCCTGCAGCAGGTCCTCTGTTGCAGCTCATCCAATCACACACGTTTATGCAAATGATTCAGCTGAAGGCAGCTCACTGGTCCAGAGACACGCTGCAGGGCTAGAGACATTTATTTAGCAAGGGGAGACTTTTCAGAGACTTGTGTAGAAATTTCCTTTTATTTGCTCTTTCTGCTCTGAATAGCAACATGAGTTTTTTTTTTTCTTTCTTTCTTTCTTTTAAAAAGGTAAGCAAAAATGTAATGTTTTAACAACGGACAGAATACGGCTTTCTTCTCACTCACTCGCTCCTCTTCCGCCGCTTAATCCTGTTGTGGGTCGCAGGGGGAAGCTGGAGCCAATCCCAGCTGACTCCGGGTGAGAGGCGGGGTACACCCTGGGCAGGTCACCAATCCACCACAGGGCGACACACAGACACAGACAACCATTCACACTCACATTCACACCTACGGCCAATTTAGACTAGCCAGTTAGCCTAATCCCCTCTGTGCATGTCTTTGGACTGTGGGAGGAAACCGGAGTACCCGGAGGAAACCTACATGGACACGGGGAGAACATGCAAACTCAACACAGAAAGGCACCCAGCTCGACCCTGGGGATCGAACCCAGGACCTTCTTACTGTGAGGCAACAGTGCTAACCACCACACCACCATGACTTTATTCGCCTCATCTCAAAGTCAAATTCAGTCAGTTCGCCGTTTTTGGCGCTAGTCAAACTTTGGTAAAGTGAAGCACCACTACAAAACAAAACATGTTCTTTCTAGCTGTAAACTACTCATAAACTGCTAAGTGTGAGAACCATTCAGTCACCATTTAGCCGCTTATATGGACCTTTGCTGAAAGTAACACAATACTTTGACTCATAAAGTAGCTTGTGTATAATGTGGCTGCTACAATTTTTTTTTATCATAAAACGACGCTGGACAGGAGGCCACGCCCACAATTTAAAACTGGCAGCACACGCTCACAAGAGACGAATCCGTCTCGAGTGCAGCTACTCAGCGGTTTTTAGCGTGAAAGCAGAGTCAGCGTTCCATACTTTAATTTTAAAATAAAGTAGAAAGCAATCGATACACACGTGCTTTCCAAGACTATTCTTGTGAGAAGCTGACACTTAAGCTGGTTCATAAAGCTGCATGGGCAGAGCGAGCGAGCGAGTGAGAGAGAGAGAGTGAGAGGAGAACACACACCCTACACACTCATTTCATCTTCTGTCTTCTGAGGCAGTCTGACTGATTCGGGTCAGCGAAATCCACCGCAAACGTTCCAAAGCTTGTGTCTGGCCTTTAACTTCGTTTTGCTTTTTTAATAACAGCGTGCATCTTCCCAGCAGTGCGTGATGGGTAGCGAGGATGTAAAATGCGCTCCCATCAACATCACAGCTCACGGGAGAGAAAGCTGCAGGCTTACGCTGGATTTGCAAGCGAGCACGAGTTACATTTTTTCAGTTGGAATGAGAAATGGTTTGAGGAAATAAACAGAGGTTACAGTCCTCTATACATTTTATACACAATACATTTGTTTAATATGTGTGTAGGCTTCATGCTAGCTCCTTGGACAGATTAGCAAAGCAAACCAACTGGGCTAGCTATGTAAACTCACCAGAGGCACCAACAGCCTCTGCTACTTCCTTCCAATGCTCCACTTTTCTTTATAATGTCTCTATATACATTTAATGAAAGCTTGTATAGGACAGGATATGACGAAATCATGGTTATACAGCGAGTGTACGTGTCATTCTGCCAGGGATTTTGCACCCAGAGACCCATTTAACTGAAAAAACTGTTTTATTATTGTAAGTATTAGGCTTAATAATATATGTGGGCGGTATAGTGATGTAGTGGTTATCACTGTCGCCTCACAGCAAGAAGGTCCTGGGTCCGATCCACAGGGTCGACCTGGGCACCTTTCTGTATGGAGTTTGCATGTTCTGCCCCATCCGTGTGGGTTTCCTCCGGGTACTCCGGTTTCCTCCCACAGTCACGAGACGTGCACAGAGGGGATTAGGATAATTGGCTACTCTAAATTGCCCGTAGGTGTAAATGTGAGTGTGAATGTTTGTCTGTCTCTGTGTGTCGCCCTGCGCTAGATTGGCGACCTGCGCAGGGTGTACCCCGCCTCTCGCCTGAAGTCGGCTGGGATTGGCACCAACTTCCCCCCCGCGACCCTGAACAGGATTAAGAGAAGCGGACGAGTGAGTGAGTCTTACTAATGAATGTGTGTACAATTAATATATTTCTTCATTCTATTTGCTGTTCAAGCCAACAAGCATTAGCCACAGTCTAATACCATCACATTTGTTCTCCTAGTTGAGTTCAGTCAGAAACGGCCTAAAAATACTGGAAAGTAAAAGCAACCTGGACTGTAGTTTTGCTAAATATAAGATATCAGGAAAAGTGTTCTCAGGAAAGTCTAATCACAATTGTCTCTCCAAAATATTTATTTGTCCAAAATATGCTTCTCTAGCTTTGTACCAGAGCTACGGTGCTAATCCTGCTAACAAGTAAGGAACCCAGTTTTAACTTCACGCTCCATATCAGGTGTACACTGAAATCATCGCACGCTTGCCTCCAACTTTGTTTATGTGGTTTCTAACACTGTTATCTATAACACTGGATGCCACAGAGCTAAAAACAATAGTGGTGGCCATCTTGAATCGGCGTGCACTGTCTTCCTCAGCACATACTTTGGTATAAAACAAACAGCCTCATAGCCTAAGGTTTGAATCTGAAATTAGATTTCTCCAAATTTATATGATTCTGATATTTCATAAACCTTTTTTTTATGTGCAAATGCTTCTACTGAACCAATTTACATCATTTAAATATGTGGTGGTTTATGCTAAACCCGTGATAATAAGCTTCTTAGCATCCTTAACCTTGTTCAAAAAAAAGTGCAAGACCCAAAACGTCTCTGGAAACTTGTGTAAATTTCATTTTGGCTTGAGCGCTTGCTTTAAATTGGGTAAGAAACAAACGCTACCTGGAAGTGCTAAGTAAAAAGCAGCCTTCTCTCTCTCTCTCCATCACATGCCATCCTTCTAAATAAACACCACAGAAAGGACTATCTATCAGGTAATCTCACTGTCTCTTCTTCTCTCTCTGCATGGTGCCCATGGTGCCCAGTCCTTCTCATTACCGGTGGAGAATTTGAGCTGCGTATTGATTTAACAAACGCACTCCGGCCGCTCGAGCTGAGAAAATGGAAAACGAGGCTGACGGGGGGGGGGGCTCTCGAGGCGATGCTTGAATTTTGATCAGCGAGTCATTTCCAGAGTCTGGCAGCTTCACGACTTTCTTTTCTGTCTATCACTTTCATCTCTCGTCCCCGCGATAGCCATAAATTATTCTTGCTTGTGGCAAATGAGATTAAAATGCTATGTCAGGGGTATCATCAGGCTCAAATTATTAAATCAGCTCCATATTTAGAGGCGTGCTGTCTCAGCAGGTGCAGGTCAAGGGAGCTTGGTTCTTTCTAAATAAAGAGCCAGTTCTCCTGAGTATCTTCGGTATGGTTTTAAAGGTTACCATCATAAAGCTTTTTCAACACTTCAGTGTTATATTGGATTAAACATGATCTTACTCAAGTGAAGTGGGTGTTGGGTTTTTTTTTCACTACTCCAACAAGCGAATCCCCAACGATTTGGCAATTTTTGGCAAACAGGTCACGTAGCTGAGATTCTGGGAACTGGTCCATGCCTTCCTATCATTTTGAAATGCTACATGATATTGTTACTGTGTAGTTGTAGTCTCATTTACACTGTTTGATACATCAGCTGGTGCTGCATTGGTTGTGTCCCCCACAATGATGCCTCAAGCTGCGTTCCAATACACTTTTATCACACCCTTGATGACTAACTCTAGGTTTCCTTCAGGGAACTCCCATCACCTTATTAAGGCTTGTTCTCATACTACAGGGTGGGCCATGAGAAAGTAGCTCACCTCCAATCCCGGTACCATGTTCTTTGGAGGAGCCTGTAGCCCCTTTCTCACTGTCTGTCGCCCCATGTGTAGGTGCATAGATGTGAACGGGAACCACTTTCAGCATATCTTCGCTGGAGGCGGGCTACTTTTTCATGGCCCACCCTGTATATATTCATTCACATTCAAGAACCTCTTTTGTCCTGGTATGGGTTGCTGTGGATCCAGAGTATGCCAGGCATGAGGTAGGAACACACCCTGATTAGCCTATTAAAGAGCACACTACACACACATTCATAGCTAGGAGCAATTTAACCTTGTAGCACCCCTGGGATCATATTTGACCCTAACTTTTACAACCCACTCACTGGTTGGTGGACATTAGTGGACATCCCAGGTCTCATGAGGACCATTTCATAACATGGAGTAGGAAATGGCTAATTAAAAACAAAAAGCTGTTTTTGTGTTCACAGAGTCTGCATCATCATTTTAGCCAATGAAGAGATTTTTCCTATTATAAGGTGGTCTGGGTTTTCCTGGTTGGTGAGTGGAACCTGGAGAACCCCAGAACCTGTACAAGTCTACTAACGCGAGCTGAGGATTGAACCCAGGACTGTGGAGCTGTGAAGAAGCAGCGCTACCTTCTACAACACCATTCCTCCTTGAAAGCTCTCCAAGTTATGCTCTAAATAAATCCCAGTTAGTGTATTCAATGATGTACCAACTTCTTATGCATACGTTGTGTTTTCCCACATTTGTCTTTTTGTAGAGAGCAATGCTTGACTCACCAGGAGCTCAATCATCATCCATGAAGATGACTCAGGCTGTTTTCACTGTACATTTCTAACACTCCCTTGTTGACTTCTTCTAGGGGTTTTTTCCCTGTAAGGGAATTCCTGTCACCATTTAAAGCCTGTTCTAATACTAGTAACATTTCAAGAACATTTCATTTGTGTTATAAAATCATGTTTGGATCAAATGCCTGAAAACTCCTCCTAACTCCATATATGTACTCTACAGTGCCAAAAGTATGTGGACACCAGACCATCACACTCCTATGCATTTGTTGAACATCCAAGTATACATTTAGTCCTCACGTTCCTGTTTTAATAACGTCCACTCTTCAGAGAAGGCCTTGCACTAGATTTTGACTGGGAAGTGACGGGAGGGATGTGTTCATTTCATGTGTGAATTTGTGTTCATTCAGTGACGAGCCTTAGGCTGCTTTCACATGACTAGCGTCATGGTGTCAATGTGATGCTCAGCATGGGCTTGACAGGCCGCTCGGTCCTCAACATGACGAGCATCTTTTAAAACATAGAGAACGGGAGAAATGAGGCAAACCTCAAGTATTTACTATCTCAACAACTTTGCTGAGCAGGTATTTCAGCAAACAACAGAAAAATGTTTTAAAAAAAAGATTTATCATCATACATTGCTATACATCGTTTGTTTATTTATTTATTCATGTGAGGCCTTGATACCACTTCGAAGCGGTGTCATACAACTCTGAAAAGCGCGACACAAACGGTATAAGAGTCTCCAGTTTGTCCTTCATTTTGACTTTGATTGAATCTTTAAAGACATCTTTATGATATTTAAATATATTTCATACTGTTGTCGCACCACCCATGTTCCATTACATCATGCTGTTAAAATACTGGTTAATGCTTGGAATGGTCAGCAGCAAACAGGTCAAATTTCAACCAGTTTGAACTTTTGAGTGAAGTGTTACAATGCCGGGCTTGAACACTACATGATCCTGAGGTCAGAGCAAAGGCATGACATGCTCTTATTATTGGAAAACCGTGACAAAACTAACCTTATGCTGTCACCTTGATGCTAGCAGACGCTAGTCATGTGAAAACAGCTTTAGTGAGGTCAGGCACTGATGTCAAGTAAGGAGACCTGACACTTAGCCGGCGTTCCAATTTATCCCAAAAGTGTTCAGTGCGGTTGAGGTCAGGGCTGTGTTCAGGACACTGAAGTTGTTCCAGGCCAACCTTGGCAAATCGTGTCTTCATGGAGCTCGCTGTGTGCACAGGGGTATTGTCAAGCTGGAATAGGTTTGAGCTGCAAAGACATCCTATACAATCATAGGCTTTCGCATTTGGGCAACAGATTTTGGAAAAGACCCAAGTGTGTGATCGTCTGGTGTCCACATACTTTTGGCCATATGACATATTAGCACCTGCCAACTCCTTGTGACTAATTTATGTGCCGTTCCTTTCAAGCAACAAAACGACCTGGATAGATCCTAATCTCTCGCTCATTTCCTTATGGGCTACCACATGGGCTGCTCTGTAAAATGAGGTATGTTTTATGCAACTAAATGCTCAGGGCTAGATTTTTCAAAAAGCTTCACACCATCAAGATCAGCAGTAAAAGTTAGCGCAAACATCACATTGAAAACACTCTCTCTCTCTCTCTCTCTCTCTCTCTCTCTCTCTTTATGTCTACCAGCTTTGATACCTAGCTCATGCCACTTCATTATATTTTTCTCCACGGTAGTTAGCAAGCCAGGCAGTTAGCATGTTCCTGACCAATGGTTTGCGCCTTGTATACAAAAAGTATCATATGTTTAAAAAAAAAAAAAAAAAAAAAAAATCTTTTAGCAGATAATAGATTAGTTCAACAAAATTCAGCTAAATACTTGTGTGTGTGTCAAGGTTTGAAAATGAGTTTAATGGGAAAAAATATATATTTTGTGCAGTGTGGTGATATCAGTTATGCTGTAATAGATGGCGCCCCCTGTCTGTATGGAAGAATAACAGATGACTCACTCACAACCACAGATGGCTAAGTACTACTGTGCAATACAGCCTTCGTTAATCGTATTTTTCTCTCAGATATTGCTCTCTCTCTCTTTCTTCTTGCTTTATTCATCCACTCTGTACAGCCACATGCGGAGGTGTCGCGATCCCTCACAGAAAGGGCCGCTGAAGGACAGAGCCTCCCCCTCGCACATACGTGTACACACACAGATTATTCACAGCAACGATCTCGCATGGCCTGTACACACTGCCAGTCTCCCATCAGCAGTAAGACAAATATATTGTTATTTTCTTTCATCTGCCAAAGGAGTACGTAACACCCTCCACTCTCAATCCAATAGCTTTGCCTCCTCTATTCAGGCTCGTCCTAATTGAGGGAGAGACTTTCCCTTCCATCAGAGCAAGGGTATTATAGCCTCGGCCTCTCAAGCCCTCGCCGTATTTCTCATCTGTTTTTATGGACCATCTGTGACACGACGCTACAGAACAGTGTGTTTGTCAAAGCCTCGTATTTCACGCGGCTGTCAGAGGACAGCATGCCATCAAGCGCACGCCAGTTCCTTTATAGTGGCCTGAGGATTATGGGGCAGCTTTTTATTGTAGCGATTATTTTCGAGGAAATCTTCTCCGTGCTCAGGTTGAGCCGTGTGTCAGTCTTTTCTTTCTGTCTTCTTCTGGCTTCCTGTTTATCTCTCGCTTCTTAAACGTGCAAGTAGCTCTTGTCACAGATCTCGCAGCGAAAGCAGATTCGCAATTATCATCTGACACTTAATTAATAAAGAATTCTGTCATTTAATTAAGGAGTGAAGCTTCTCCAAAAGATTCGCTCATAGAGGAAGAGAACGATAGCAAGAGTGACTTTTCTGTCATTTACAACCAGAACCGCTTGGCGTTTACATGTCCACTGGGTGGATTATGGCAGGACAAATGTGGTGCCATGTTCAGGTCCCGTCTGTTGAGGGTACGGTGATAGGCAGCAATCCTGACCATTCTGTGCAAATGTGAAATAATATATGATATATTTAGTCGTTTATTTATTTAAATGTTCCTTGTTTCATGTTTTTGAGAGAAAATATTATTATTAATTATTATTATATCCTTTTGGTTGAGGGAAAATTTGCATTCATTGTGTATATGTTTATTTTATCCACTGAGATCTGCTCATTTACTTGTTATTGGGTTTTTTTAAACATATATCAAGGGTGCTAACACTTCTGGACTTCTGCTCTGAGACATGTCAGAGATCAATTAGCATTCCTTTAAATTTTAATGTGCAGGCTGAGAAGATCTGACCGAGCAGTGGAAAATCCGAGCTCTAGTCAGTCTAGACGAGTCTGTCTGCACATTTAAATTCCGAGATGAGTGAATCTGGCAGCTTTTATGTATAAATATCTCAATTATCCATAGCCAAGAACGAAGCTGCTCAATAACGCCCACGGCCTTGTCTTCTTCTTCTACTTCTTTTATTATTTTTTTTCTTCCAGGAGATTTTTATGCTGTCATATCATAAATGAGCTTTGTTTGTGTGTGTTGTGTTAGCATCCCAGTGGTGCTCCAGGGGACAGTTCGACCAACATCTCTTAATTAAGGAGGTTTTAAGTGAGGAATAGCTGAGACGTGACTTTACCAAAGATAGTGCTACTATTTTTTTTTTTTTTTATTGGGGGGGAGAGGGCGGTGGTTAATACAGAAAGTTTCTACCAACTTGCAGTTTGGATGAACGCTCAAGGTGATTATCTTGTTGAAATCAAAAGTCATAACGTCCTGCCAGATGCAAGCAAGTTTAGGCTGAAAATATCTTGGCATTTGGAAGCAGTCCTAGGTAAAGCTATAAATTAATTAAAGATTTTCTACACCAAGCCCCAAAACAGAAATAAAACACCACCATATGTACAGTAGGTTTTGGGACTGTTCTATGGTGTCAGTTTAGCACCTTATATATTGATATCCAAAACCCAAAATCTGTACCAAAGAAATCAAGCTCTGTAAACGAGAGCACTCATTCTTAGTTGCTCTTCTCTCGGTCTTGCTCTTGGTTGTAAAGCTTTCTCGCTTGAATTTAGGCCCAAGTTTGACAGCAGGTGGGTGGGGATGTATTCCTGGATGCTGGAGGGCAGGATCTAGTGACTCACTGGCTATTGAACAAGTGATCGACTCACTCAGTAAACAGCACTTTACATCAGCATCAACCCATGAGATTTGCCTCTCGTAGTAATGGTGAACCAGCAGGAGCAGGTAAGTTAATAATGTGTCTGTCTATTGTGGACATATGATAAAGAAGGAACGGACACGTTATTAACATACCTGCTCCTACTGGTTCACCGTTACTATGCAAGGCAAATCTCCCAGGTGTACTGGATGGGCCAATTACTTGTTCAGTAGCCAATGAGTTACTACATCCCACCCTCCAGCATCTGGCAGTACATCCCCGCCCTCCTGCTGTCAAATTCATGCCTAAACTCAAACTCGAAACTTTTAGAATCGAGATCGAGAAAAGCGTAAGTGAGAACGAGTGCTCTCCTTTACAGAGGTTGATTTTTTTGCTTACAGATTTTGGGTTTTGGTCCTCAGTATCACACCATACTTTTCCTTATATGTAGGTTTGTTTTTGTTTTGTTTTTTCAATCCAACATGCAAATGAATGCAAATTAGCCTAAAACACTAATATTGGTCTCATTCCACCCCAACATTTGCTTCTTATTGTAAATCCAATCAAGTTTAGGTGCTGTATTTCATAGATCGTGGCTGAGGAAAGCTTTCCCAACAGCTTATCATTATGGAAGTGGTGCTTTACAGTCGATTACGAAGCTTAACAACCTCAAGAATCAAGTAAAGTATCATTCTGCAACTGTTATCTCATCTCTACTGTCCTGATTTTCTTTAACATATTTTTTACTGCTCATGTACTGTATCTTATAGCCCTGGCCTGATTTGTACAGGTCAATAACGTGTCTCTTTTATCATCAGAGGTGTTTAGTTTCCCCAAGGTGATGGATAACACATGGGAACCTAGCACATCAAAACACACATATGCCGGCTCCTTGACTCACCGATGCACACCAAGTCCATGAAGCCGTACATGGCGTAGCAGATCTGGAATAGCAGGTCCTGGCGCTGCCACTTGGCTGAGGGACTGAGCGAAGACCACACGAGCCATGAGATGCTGGCGATGAGGAAGAGCGAACCGAGCACCGCTGCTGCGATCTGCACCTTCTCGATCACAGTCAGAGAGATCGCCTGCCACTGTACGGACAGAAAGACAGATGCATGATCTAGTTATAATAAACCAAGTAGACTACTACAGGCTACAGAAGCAAGATGTGCAAAGATATTCGTGAATGATCCTGCAGTTTAAGCAACCTCGTCTCATCTTTCAGCTCATATTTAATACTATTTTATTTACAAAGGTGTTGTGTGTGTATGTATGTATGTATATATATGTATATATGTATATATATGTATATATGTGTATATGTATATATATGTATATATGTGTATATGTATATATATGTATATGTGTATATATGTATATATATGTATATATGTATATATATGTATATATATGTATATGTATATATATGTATATATGTATATATATGTATATATGTATATATATGTATATATGTATATATATAATAGTGACTTTTGCTTAATCTCTTCATATAGTGGCTAAACCATGTTGAATTCTGTATATAGTACAATCAGTTGTTCATGGTTTACTTTAAGCTCGGTTTTTCCTCTGAGCGCACGGGCTGTGAGCTGGATATAAGCTGAATGTGTGCGCAGCAGATCACCTGTAGCGGATTCTTGGTGCTGATAGCGATGACTTGATACTTGTAGTAGCATAGCTCACAGCTCCACGAGCCTCTCTCGCTGATCCACTTTATCAGGCACGGCTCGTGAGTGCAGCGCACCGAACCGCTACAGCGGCATGGACTCAACAGCTCACCCTGCAGGACCCAACACACACAGCACCCTCATTAGTGTACCTGCATGGATATGTAGTATTTAACTCCAGGACGTGAACTCTCATGACTGAGACGCATTTATCTTTGGCTTGAAGTTTGACCTAGCATGTTTTTGGGAGATGGAAGATAACCCAGGTGAACCTCCACTAACCTGAGCTCAGAATCGCCCTTGTGAAGGTCAACAATCAATCCTATTTTCTACTCCATACGGTGGCTCACGAAGACCACCCTTTACCTAGCTAAAAAAAGCTTTGTTGTTTTGCTGTCATCGTCTTCAGTGCGTCCGACACACACACACACACACAGGTTAACATTCAGTACAAAGCATTTCAAAAACTTGTATGTCGAAAATTCCATTATTCGACAGCTGTACTCAGAGGAGCTTCAGGACAACACTGCACAGCTTGAAAAGTGCCTTCAGTAAACTGTGAGTGGGTGGCAGACACAAAAAAAACACTCATGAGAAAGGCCGCCGTGTTTGCATGAAGCTCTTTTAGCCAATTTGCTGAATGACTGTACACCCTTCTGTCACTGCCTTTATTATGAGAATACAAATGCTCCTTCTGGAGAAACTTTGTCTCCAAGCCCATTCTTTATTGAACAGTAACCAGAGACAGTGACTGTGCTGAACTTGTTTGGCCCAATACCTTCTTCCTAATCAGCCTATAATGTGTGTAATATATGACACTTAATCTTGCAAGTCAAAGAAGTGAATCTGTGTGTGTATATGTATGTGTGTGTGTGTGTGTACATATATACATATATATATGTGTGTGTGTGTGTGTGTGTGTGTGTGTATATATATATATCTATATCCTACAGTGGTTTATCTAGAGAACTCACTATAGCCAGTTAGTAACTAACGAGAGTTATTGCATTAAACTGTTTTCTAGCTACACTGACCATCGCACCCATATGTGGTTCTTCCCCAACTGTTGCCACAAGCTTGGTAGTACACAGTTCTCTTGTATGGCTTTGTATGCTGTAGCATTTCCTTTCACTGGCCCAAACCTGTAAAGTCCTTGAAGACATGGTTTGCCAAGTTTGGAGTGGAAGAACTCGAGTGTCCTTCACAGGATCCTGACCTCAACCCCCTAAACACCTTTGGGATGAACTGGAACATCAACTGCATGCCGAGAATCTTCTCGTTTGGCATCCCTGCCTGACCTCACTAAGAAGAGTGTAGGTTATTAAAATACCAAAAGGGGACCAACTCCATATTATCCATATGTCTGGGTTTTGAAATGGTATGTTCAACAAGTACATATCAGTGTGATGGACAAACATCCACATACATTTGACCACACAGTGTAACTAGAGTTAGCAAGTCAGCAGCAACTGTTACTCTTTGAAGTAAATAGAGCTTTGTGGAAAGCTCTTACATTCAGCCTGGTGCACGCAGTCTGTGGTAGATAGCTAACAGTAGGCCACTAGGTATATCATTTTACAGAATGAGCACTGTTATACCAGATACACAAGAACTAACCAAATTTCCAAATTTCAAACTAAACAGTATGTCACTACACCAATGTGTCATTATTACCTAGTCATACCAAAGATTCTAAAGCCTACGTGCTAAGATAGCTTACTGGCCGGAAAATACACTGATCATCAGGAAGTACGGAAGTTCGACACTATGGGTGCCATTTTAGTAAGCTGTCCTTTCGTCACAGAGGTCAGATACCGTGGGAAACATGCGGCATTTTTCTGAAATCATCTTGTTGTTTCTTGTTTTGATGTATTATTAGCTTTGTTTGTATTATGATAAATTATGACATCCTGTGTTAAGACGACATCAATAGATTATTTGAGTGGATTGTTTGATTT
>JAQLOM010000010.1:4616345-4627005 GCA_030068315.1 Chrysichthys thysi | reverse complement strand
TCTATCTATCTATCTATCTATCTATCTATCTATCTATCTATCTGCCTGTCTGTCTATCTAATCTTCTAATCTATCTATCTATCTATCTGTATTTACTTGTACTTAATTGTTTACTTTAAAGGTTTGTTCATTTAGTTTATAAGTCTGTCTCTTATAACAAATGATATCTTTACAGATCCGCCTCTTCTGTTCTTGTGCATGAATCTGACACCTCAGTATGACTTCAGAGAGAGAGAGAGAGAGGAGCGCGTGCAGGGTGTGAGACGGGCGGTGGCTGTCGAAGCGCGTGCAAGTGTGCGCGAGTAGAGAGAGAGAGAGAGAGAGAGAGAGTGGGGGGTTCTAGCGGTTTGCCGGACTGTCTGAGTGTGAGGACAAAGTTGAGGACAGAGAGACAGGGAGACGGAGAGCAGAGCGCCGACAGGAGGAGCTTCTCCCACATGAACCTCAGCGGCTCTCACACACACGCGCGCGCGCGCGGCTCGGAGCAGCTGCTGGATGTGGGAGTGACCGAGAGAGAGACGCTGGGCTGAGAGCCCTCGGGTGTAAAGCGGCTCCACGGCAGGAAGTGATGTAAAGATTTACAGGAGAACTGTTCCATTCCGGACGTGGCGCGCGAGCGGCACGCACTGCTTCCCCGAGCTCCGTTAGGAGTTACTTTGGATATTTATTTATTTATTCATTCATTTATTTTCCCTACAAACCAAACCAACCCAAAACCCCTGCTGAATCCTCGGGTGGATTTTGACTTGTTTTCTTCTTCTTCTTGGTTCCCGTCGCCGCTCCCCCGTTGCCCGGGCTCGGAGCGCATGCGTTCTCGGGAATCGGGGCAGTGATCGGCGGGGGGCGCCGCGCGCGCGCTGGGGCGACATGGCCGCGTCGGGAGGAGCGAAGAGCGGAAAGCTGGACGAGGCGCAGGCGCTCGCGCGGAGCTGCGCGGGGAGACCCGACTTCCTGCCGTGCGACGGGCTCTCCATCTGCGCCACGCACAGCCACGGGAAGTGCTTCAAGCTGCACTGGTGCTGCCACCTGGGCTGGTGTCACTGTAAGTCCCTGCACTGTTCCCACTCCACCCTCAGCTCACACTCACCCCATCACCGTGCACTCGGAAAATCAGGGTTACACTAGGAACCTTTAGGGTTCCTCATGGACATTAGGTCTGTAGAACCCGTGTGTCTTTCAGGAACCTTTGTGAACAGGTTGGTATCCTGGAGGAACCATGCAAGAGGCTGCATCCTGAAGGCTGGTTGGTTGCAAGCCCCAGCACCTCTGTGTGTTTTTCCGGAAGCATTTATTTATATGACTTTGTGTTGTTGAACATCCCACTCCACATTCAGGTCTCTCCATGAGATTTCAGAGCGTGCCTGGGGGATTTGGGTTCGGCACTCAAGTATGGTGGTGACATCTAGGATGCAGTCAGGGTTCCCATCCATCCCAGAGGTGTTCGAACGGGTTGAGGTCAGGGCTCTGTGTAGGATGATCTCCCCCTAGTTCTAGTTGTGCAGTTCTCCCACAGTGACCTCGGCAAACTATGAGCTGATGGTCAAACACAAGCACGAACAGAGGCGAATATAGCGTGGTCAGAAATCACCCATTTTGTAGGATTAGGGAGGTGTGAAAGTGCATGCTTGGATCAGAAATCCTGCACATTTATAGATGTTTACTCATATGGACGCTTGGACGACGTGTAGAGAATGTGGGCCAGAGATTGTGTTGAGTTACCCGTTGACACATGTAGGACGCAAAAGGGGATTGTCTACGATAGATGCATTCTCACGTACTGGAAATATGGATGGTTAGAGAAATCACGCCGAGGAAATCCAGGGTGTCTTGTTTACAGCATTCATCTGATGATGTCGGCCCTTACCGAGAGAAGTTCCCAGATCTTGTTGTTTTTCCCATTTGACATTTTCATCGGTGTCTTTGTGTAAATGACTCTTCGTCTTCTTTTTCTTCTTCTTGCTTGCTGTGAATTCTCCAGACCTGCTCTATTCACACATGGACTCGATCGGACAATACGCAGACTTTTACGGACAGGGTATCGTCAGCTCAGTGTCCGATTCGGTTAGATCCTCACATGCAGCTCCGCTCGGTAACGTGTAGATCAATTCAGGGTTGCAGAGTTCCGGGTTCTCGCCAACTACAATGCTAACAAATGTTTTTGGGTGGAGGATAAATCTTTGACAGGATAACAAATCTTGCTAGGCCCCCTTTTGTTTCTGTTCCACTGCAATATTTATTCTCTGATGCCGTTATGCAGTGCAAGCTGTTAGACTTCAAACTTTTCTTCCGAATGGATACCCAAGCAAAAATACTTGACTTATCTCCTGGCTCATCAAGTTAGAGCTTCACTTCTTGTTTTTCTTCTTTTTAAACACCATTGTAAGCGTGCTGGCAATATTCCCCCGTGATGTCAGACTTGCAAAGAAGCTCTGACTTCTCACAGGAATAACAAAAATACGGCACCAATTAACACCAGGATTGATCATCACGTCACTGTTTTCAGTATAAACGTATTTAATGTGTTTCTGAGTGGAGATTGTTTTTTTTTTTCCAGATTTTTAACATCATTTTCATCTCTTTCATCATTTTGCCCACTGGGACAGCACTTCCCACAACCCTGAGTTCAGCCTCATAACATTACGGCGGACCTGCATGTAGGCCAGGGAGTTGTCTGATTTAGTTTTAAGCCATGTGATAAACACGAAGTCCTTTATTTGTTGCCAAATGCCTGAAAGCATTACTGAAAATATTGGTAATGCAGGCTACAGATGGATGTTATGACTGTCAGAGGATTATAGTGCATCCCTGACAAACAGATTTCATTCTACCGGCCGGAAATCTTGTTAAAATTCTTTTCTCTTTCGACACGCTCCCTCCAAACCATCCAGGATTCGTTTCAAATCAGCCGTAATCTGTTTTCCGCCCAAACAACAAATTAGTTCATGATGAAATAATTAATGAGTCATGATGCTGGTAATTGCTTACTGATTGCTGTTTTGCTAGGAGGACATTTCTCATCTAATCAATACGAGCGGGCTCGTCTGAAGCCAATCAGATGTTTAATAAGCACGATGGAATCAGCATGTGATGTAGTTACAGAGGCGTTTCCTACTGGTAATGAATAGGTAATAAGACAGTGAGATAAGGTGTCTATAGCTTGATAAGTTCTCATTAGGGCTGAGAGTATTCTTTACTCACTGTTCAAGATAAGGTTTATTATTATTATTTATTTATTTATTTATTTATTTTTACAGATCGTGCTATAGGCACTTTAGCTTACTGTTAAAGCGAGCTAAATGACTCTTGTACGGTGTCTTAGGTAAGATTAGCCGTTTTTTTTTTTAGATTACATAGCTAAGGTTAGGTGGATTCAATACTTGAATGATTCCCGCCCATGTGCCCACTAGGCTCCACCCCCTCGATCTTAGATGGTCGGTATGGGGTCTAAAAATGACTGACAGGAGGCACATCCAATCAAAAATAAGCATTCTGGACCGGAGATCAGTTTCCCAAATGAGTTTTCTTAGCAAGTTAATAAACTTATCTAAATATCTTCCAGGTTATTTGGAAAATTTGCAATTAATTAATTATTTAACTAACTAATTAACCAATCAATCAATCAATCAATCAATCAAATAAACAAACAAATAAATAAATAAACAAGCAAGCAAGCTATGGTGGCTTTTAAGGAGCATAAAGGAACAAATGTGACTAACATTTAACATGTTGTTTAGTTCTGGGTTATTCTTTAGTGTATTATTGCATACCTTAATTTCACCTTTTAATTTTTTTGGCAGAATTTTGTATCATCGCATTTTGTGAATCTCTACAATCAGCTACAACTTTTAGCACAAGTCTTGACAAAAGCAGGCCACAAAGCGACAGGAAATGGTTCGTTTTCAACATACGTGCCAGTCATCCTTTCAGCAACAGCGACAATGTGGCTCACAACGTTCATTCCTGCCTGCAATTATAGCAATAGTTTCATCTTATCCTGCTGGATAAAGTTCTCGTTACAGTGTACAGAAACGTCATGAAGGAAAATAAAGCTACAGTGCATTCAGAATGAAACCTGAAAACACTCTTTGTTCACATGTTCATGGTCATCTTTTTAAAAGTAGCGCTTGCCAAACTCCGAGGTTAGATGAGTTTTCGATCGGAAGGAGATCATTTGCTAAAATCGTTTGATGGAAACGTTGCTATAAAAGAGAAGTAGACAGACAGTCTTCAGCAAGTACAGGAATGGTTAGCATCGTTGTTACAGCACAGAAACACTTCCATTAAACCAGGCAACTGGGAATTAACAGCTAGATCTCGTGTACAGGAAGGAAGGTGCATGTGAAGTCTGGACCAACCCCAGAATGTCTCCCTCAGGCCTGAGCTAACCGCTTTAACACCCTGTATCACTGCATCTTAATCTCATTTCTTCATACCCAGTGTCCTGTTCATTTTTGGATTTTGCATGACAACACACGAGCCATCAAGCAGTTGTTAAATCTTTTATGAGGTGAGCGCGTGAGTGCAGGCGATCCCTGTACTGGGACTGAGCCCCACCAGTCAAAGCTCTGACCTGTTGAGCTGTTTTGCTCCACAAACGAGGTCATTTTTCCAGAAGCGTGACACAATTGAGAGTTTATTATACTCGGGAAGGCGGTGTCAGGATCACAACCCATCTGCTTTATAAACAACAGGCTTCTGTTACATGGCACCCGTCACCAAGGGGAACGCGAGTCATGTGACTCGGCGACAGGAAGCAGATTCTCAGATTCTTGTTGGTAGTAAACATCTCAGAGCGCGTGTGTGTTTGTGTCGGTTTGAGTTGGATATGTAAACAAGAAATCGTAGTATGGGGACGCGCAGTCCTCTGAGGGAGTGGCGGTGAATAATCAGGTCACTCAGCATTTTTTCCTCACTGCCGCTGATGCTTTGATGAGGAGTTGAAACAGCGTTCCTGCCGTAAAGCACTTAATTTACTCCCATGCAGACTGTTTCTGCTCTCACCCCATGTGCTGCCATTACTCCTGGTCGTCTGACAAGGAGCAGCTAAATCGTGTAGGAAACACTCTAACCTCTCTCTCTCTCACCTGTTTTAATACACATTTTTTTATTGTCTATCTTTATTTGGGTCAGTCACATGACCCGTTAAAAATCCCAAGTTTTAGATCCGAGTTACTGTAATGGTATGAAATTTTGAGGTATTATTTTCCAATGTCATGATGCCTTCATCCTCTTATACCACAGCAGTCTGATAATAATAGAAGGATTATAATGATTTATTTAATAGTTATTCATTAAATTTCACACAATTTAATGGTGTGAAACATCTGCAAATTAAATTCGTTCCTATTTTCACTTCCATTATATCACCTGTAAATACTTGTTCTTCACGCAGGTTCGCTTCTTTTCTCATTTGATAAAAAAAATGAGCTTGAAGTGAATGTAGCAAGAAAATGTTTTACATATGATTGTGTCCACAAATCTGGATTCAAGCTAATACAGAGTATTTTAGTTTTGGATTTTAGCCTTAGCTAGCCATTTCACTCCTTGTACTCCAGCTAACTAGATGGCCCACTAATGTTATAACACCACCATAACATTACCTTACAGAGTTTCAAGCTTACATTAGCTTGAGGACAGGAGGAGTTAGCTTTGAGGGTTTTTTTTTTTTGATGAATTGTTTGGCCAATTGAATCACAAATCATTTCTGTTCTGAGGAAAAGTTGAATAGCTAAAAACCCCTGTGGGTGGTTTTCAGGCAATTTCTTTTTTCATGACACAGAGGAAGTGTATCAGCTTTGGGCACAAACGTCCAAAGTATCAAGCTAACTAGCTAACACACCACTTATCTCTTGTGAGAAATGCTAAGTGCCTCCTTTTAGCATCCTAGCTAGCTTTCTCTTTCTCTTCCTCGTCAGTTATTCAGTAAAATCTGTAGAAGCCAATGCAGTTGCTTCGACAAAAGGCATTTTCTAGTTCTCGCTTTCTCTTTAGGCTTTCTCGCCACGTTTGAACTCCCCGCACCTACACCGCTGTTAAGATGCATTCATTCTGTTTTAATATTTCATCGAGTTTTAATGCAGGAATGCTGCCACTGACTGTGACTCACTGTCTCCAAGCCGCCGCATTCAACAGCGTTTGCTTTCCTCAGTGAATTCTGAAGTTTACGTAATAAAGCGCACGGAAGTTTAACATGACCCGAACTCTTTGTTTTTCCTTTACAAGAAAAGAGAATGCTGGCTTTTGAAATATTAAGCATGTTTTTGCATCATGCTTTAAAAAGAAAAAAAAGCTATTGCATCAGATTGCAATGCCTTGTGGATAAGTCTACACTGATGTATTCTTCAGACCTTTAAAGCCTTGTGAAGAAACTCCACTGGAGCTAATAAAGTATCGGACTAGCCCTTAAGATGGCGAGAGCGATTTGCCCCAAGGGGAAACAGTGATGGGAAACAGACTAGGCTGTGTTTAAAACAGTATGTGAATACAGCCCTAAAAAAACCCATTAGCTGTACATTTTTTAACTTTCCTGGCTCTAACTCACCTGATTCAGCTCATTAAAGCTTTGGTAATCCGCCAGGAAACCACTAATGTGCCAGGACGGGAAATGGGACCTCCTGAATTATTGTCTTTGCATCAATGTATTATGTAAGAGAATAAATAGGCATCGATGGCACAGACTGAACGTAAACTCTGTTGTAGTGTAGCTGGAAGATAAATTGCCACAACATTTGAGTTTTATGAAGTACAGGTAGTCCTCAAGTTACAATGGAGATGCGTTCTGCTATACCCAGCGTAAGTGGAAAATATCATATGTCGAATGTCGTAGGCCAGGGGTTCCCAGCCACCAGGCCGCGGACCAGTACCGGTCCGTGGGTCTTTTGGTACCGGGCCGCGAAACAATAATAACCTTTCTGAAATTGTTAGTAATTTTATTTTCATTAGTTTCCTGGGTATCTTATTTTGAAAAATTCCACTGTCGTCGCACTACTGACCCCCCCACCCCCCGGTCCGACCTCTTACCTCGCAACCCCCCCCCGGTCCATGGAAAACTTGCCCTACGTGTAAGTGGTCCCTGGTTCAAAAAAAGGTTGGGGACCACTGTCGTAGGCAACTGGTTAGCCTAGCTTAGGTATCTTAGCCTAGCTTAGCCTAGCCTACCGAGGAGTCTTTTCCTGTAGGAGACACGCTGGGGCGTTTAGAAGACATGCATTTGAATTAAAATTAGCTCTTGAAGCACACACAAAAACCCCCCACACGGTAATGCACTGTACAGTACACCGATACACAAGCTAACTCCGTGAGTTGTGGGAGAAAGTGAGCCATCACATAAGGCGAGCCACATGTACGTACCGCTGCGTGTCGTCTGAACGTATCGTATGCTGGCCTGCCAACGATGCTTGCTTGCGAACCTTAAATATTTTCTAAATATTTTACAATTTTTAGCGCATCGCAGTCATCATCATAACTTCGAAAAATCATCATAACTAGGGGAGCACCTGTGCTAAAAGTTTATCCTAAATGCAATATGTTGTTGTTCACCAGCAGATTACGTTAGCAGAGTTTTTCATTGTTGTTGTTTCATTACTAAAATGCCATAAAATACAAACGCAGAGAGCAAACAGTAGATTAAGAGAAATTGTAAAGCACAGTCCTTTCATTTTATTTATTTATTTGTTTGTTTGTCTGCTGTTAAAATCAAACTTATCTAAAGTGTAATATATTACACTTAAAAAAGACGGTTATGCTAAAATACTATGACATGTCTCCATCTTGGATTATTGTATTGTTTATTGCTATTGTTAATATGGTGGTGTTATTTATATATTTCATTGCTTATGGTACATCGCAGTGAACTCCTCATCATATGGTTGAGGATCGACTTTACACCCTGTGTTACATTTCTGTAACAGGGCTGTACCACTGAATCATGTTGCACAAGGTTGTGCTTTAAAATGCAACAGACTACAATAGAATGAAGGATATGTTAATAAGCTCCAGGCGTAGCAGGAGAAAGGTCGCTCCTGATGTGTGGACGTGAGTGTGAGCAATGCCTCAAGCCAGAAGAAATGAAAAAACTCCAAAACACGCTCTGAACAGTTACAGAAACTCACTTTAGTGTCTAATTATATTTTAATGTTTATACTGTATATATTTTGTGCTGAAAATTCACCTGGAAAACGAGAAACCACTACCAACACATGAAGGAATCAAGGAAATATGAGGGAGAATCGAAAAGTAAAGGCAAAATTCATTTAACAACTTTAATAGAAGTATCTGTAAGAAATTGAACATATCACTTTTATACATAGTCCCCATGCAAGACGATGCATTTGTTATATTGTTCAACTAGCTTCTGGATTCCCGCAGAGAAGAAGATTTTCGCCTGCTCCCGAAGCCAGGTGAGCTCCACTTCCTTTACTTCATCATCAGAGGGGAATCTGCGACCGTGCAGCACTTCCTTCAGGTCCCCGAAGATGTGATATTCGCAACATTGGAAATTGAGCCGTTTCATTGTCTCTACTGTCTCTGCTGCTGTATGAGGACGTGCATCGTCATGGTGCAACAGGACTGTTTTGGACAGCATTACTCTTCTTTTGGTGCGAATTGCAGGTTTAAGTTGATTTCACAGCAATGCACAGTAAGTTGCACTGTTCACTGTTTCCCCATGCGCTTGGAAATGCCCCAGAATAGGAACCTTCATGTCCCAAAAGAACGTTAACATGATTTTCTTGGTGGAGGACTGACTTTTGAGTTTCTTCATCACTGGAGAAGATGGATGTCTCCAGTCCACGGTTTGCTCTATGGGTTATTGCGGAATTTAAAAATTGCATTTACTTTTTGATTCCTCCCCTCTCGTACCTTACCAACGTACCTTACCTCAGAGTGCCACAAGGGTTAACACAGAAGATTGGAGTACAGTATACTGTATATGGTTACATAAATTTCATTAATTTTCATTTCATTTTTGTTGTTGTTTTTTTTTTAAATTTAATAAAAGACAAAGAAAATCATCACATTGAATGATAGAATTAGAGTACACTGATGATCATATTTTATCATAAGGCCCCCCCTATCTTTTTCCCTTCACATATCACTATAGTTCTTGGCCAAAACATGTTCTCATAGTCATAAGTTGTACTCCACAGCACTTGTACCACTTCCTGTCCTTGTCTGTGTGGGCCGAATCTCCAAACAGGGAAGTGGAAGTAACTTTCTGAACAGTCAGTGTTTTCTCCCAAACTTACAGCTAAACTCCTTGAGATCATACATTTCATTTCCGCATTTCTTCAAACAGTCTGTGCTTTAAAAAAAAAAAAAAATTTGATTTTCTTCTCAATAATATTGCAGTGACTCGGATCTGGTCTTAAATAAAAAAAGCTCTATATCCTAAAGGTCAAGTTATATACAATCATTGTTGTTGTTGTTGTTGTTATTATTATTATTATTATTATTATTATTATTATTGCATGTCTGTTGCATATTACACAGTACAGCAGACGGCGTGACCAGGCCGGTCATTGTTCATTTTACAGCGTTTGCTTGAGGAATGTCGGAGGGAAAATGTTGCACAATAAACAGCAGGAAGTTCAGACAGCTGTGTCAGCGGCATGAAGCCACGCTCGGCCTCATTTTTCTGTTCCATTCTTCTTCAACACTTTGCTTCACAAAGGTCAGCATGTGCTGTCGCAAAAACCGTTTAACCCGGGACATTCAGGTGCAGCCTTATGAGCCCGACCTTTCCGTTCAGACAAAATAGCAAGGCGCAATCTTTTTATTCTTTTTCAGGTCCACACACAGCCCCTTGCTTGGCTTTTTTCACATTGATCAACGCTATATTTAGCTTTTCGAACAAACTGAAATTGAAAGAATGGCTGAACTTTTCACTCTTCTTCAATTTATGTGTAAGGAGAAAAATTGTACTTTTTCCTTTTGTTCCATTTAGCTGTGATTTCCAATCACATTTGTTTTGTCTTCAGTATATTTGACTCATTGCATGGCGCACACTTTCAGCTAGGTGAAGTCATGAGGAGTTCATGCCTGACGTGACATGTTTTACTAATCCTACATTGTCACGTTAAAGGGGCCGGCTCAATATTCCCAGAATCCAATACGTTGTTTTGGTTCAAAAACATGTGACTGCTAATTGTTAGCCCTGTGCAAATTCACCATTATGGCCTGTTTTCACTGCATAGTACTGGCTTGACTTGACGCTTCGTTTTTGGCATCAATAGTTGGTTTTCTGCTAGCCCCATAGTGTAGTTGGTTGTCTTAGTGACACAACTACCATGATGTCATCTTCAACACGACACACACAGGAACGTCAATGAGCCTTTTCTCCGTACACTGAAATGACAAATAAAATGTAAACCTTGTTGGCCCAATAGTATTTTAGCATGTTGTGCTGTAAAGGTGAAAACACAGGGCTTCCAGTGTGAGGACGTGGATTTGTTTCCCTGTTTGGCACATCTTATTTGGGGAAAGTTTCATTGCAGGCAACTGATTTAAAATTAGCCGACCTGTGCTGATATTTTACTTAACTCTCTGTTAATAAAACTGCTGTGATTGTGTATTTAGTAATGTTGTGAGTTTTTTTTTAACAAATTAAACATTATGGCCATTATGTCATTAGTGATCCCTTCGAAACCCATCTCTTTATTCA
>JAQLOM010000010.1:4590217-4602859 GCA_030068315.1 Chrysichthys thysi | reverse complement strand
CTTTAATGACTGTGTACTGACAGAAGTATGTTCTTAGAGTAAACCCACAAGTGTACATTTGGGTAAATTTCTAGATAGCTGAAATTCTTTTCTGTTTAGTATGTAGACTGATTATTTAATATGTCACAACTACTTGAATATATATCTTGATGGAGTGAGTGTAAGTAACTAGTCAACTGAGTTAACTGACTGTATTAAGCACCGACTCAAAAAGTGTTCATTTCTGTTTTATTATTATTTGCGTTTGACACACAGTTTCTCTTCAAGCTCCTCATCAGAAGACCTTATCCTAGCTAGCTAATAGCTAGGATAATGTCTGTCTATTAGTACTGCAGTAGTGTACACAGAAATCTCAAAAGTAAACAGACACTATCATTTTTGAAAAATCTGTTTCTAGAAACTTCCTTCTAGCTCCTCTGTCATAGTAGCCACGTTGATTGAGATCCATCACAGAAGTTCTCCGACTCACTTGGAGCTGCTCTTTGGTAGCATCAGTGGCCTTACAACGGAGATTTGTTTTCAACAATGCTACTGTTGATTAATTTCCTTTGCTTTTGAATTGTACAATCACTCTGTTGTCTGTGTACAAGAGGAATCCCACAATACGCCCTCTTTGAAAATCACAGCTCTTTTGCTTCTGGTGTTCGCTGCATGGCTAGTTGCTCTAAACTATTAATATACTGTAATCTGGAATGAAAAATAATAATATTTTAATGTGTTTGAAGCACCAGGTGGTTACCACATAGATAAAATGTAATGATGGGTGTCTATTTACTTTTGAGATGTCTGTGTTCCTGGATTTTAGCTAGCTAACCTTAAAGTTACCAGATATGACTCCTGCAGAAGAGCTTGTGCTTTTTTTCTTTTTCAAATTTGTTAGTTACTATAGTTATAAATATAACTCGACTTTATTGTACTTTACTTGTTCTTTTTCTCTATGGTTGCATGTGTGTTATGCACTAATTTACACGTAGCAGCTGACCATTACCAAATACAGTGTTCCTGTACCCACGAGCGTCTGAGGCCACGAGTAACTTGAGTCACGAGCATTTTTATTGAATAAAATCTCGCTGTACCCAGGAGCAATGTTTGGAGCCACGAGCGGTGCCGCGAGCCCGCCTGCCTCGTTATCTCTATATGCATAAACAATGGGGAACAAGGGAAACACGTGGGTCAGCGGCGGTCAGTCCCTCACAGCATCTTGTGTTATTAGCATCTCTTTGAGACCACGTGAACTATTTTTGTGCTTTCGATTTCTTCCCATTGCTTCAGCCGGCTCATTCTATCAGCTGTTTTGTGTTGCCGCGACATGCCACCAGAGTGGTGCAATGATAAATATGTTTACATTCACTCTTGTAAATGTATAAATGTTGTTTTAATATAAAATGCTTCATAAAGGTAAAACTATGCTTAGTCTACGCCGGGCAGCCTAGCCTACGGGACTTGGTCTCTTTTGTGTACATCCATAGCGCAGTTTTTTATGCATTTAAAGATGAAAGTGTGTCTAATATGCCGAAAAATATGATATTGTCAGTCAATGCTACTTATATTGTCACTAAAAGCTTAAATTATTGTGCCTATAAATGTTTTGTATGGGGGTATTTTTGGGCTGAATAACCAATTAATCCCTTTCCCATTATTCTTTATGGGAAAAATTGTTTATACTCATGAGAAATTGTACCCACGAGCTGTGTCTTCAAACCAATTACGTTTGTAGATGCAGGGATCACTGTATACACTTGGAGTCTGTTTACGGTATATCTGTATATCACATATTAAACTGGGTAGGTTGTGTGCTTTTCAAAATGATCTACATAACCTCCGTTCACACAATCCCTGTCATGCATTTCTACCAACTTAGAAAACACACCTACATGCATGAGTCAAAATAGCCAAAAGTAGCCTGGTTGTTGTACTTCATATACATTTACTTTAGTTACTGTTCCGTAATTCCACCCCTATACACACATTTCACCAAATATGACCCGATCCAGTAAAATGATACCAGTCAGACCCTTGTGGGGATGTTCGGTCTTCACAAGGAAACCTGTTAACTCTCGCAGGTTAACGTTGGGTGTAAGCATTGCATTAATTAGATGCAGTAATAATTATGCCTTAACAAGGATTGTAAGACAAATGTGCATGTGATGTAACAAATCAGTGGTCACTGTGGCTCATTTTGCTGGATCAGGTCACAAATTTTAGCTTGCCTGTGTGTATTATAGTCTATATATTTACTTTATTTATATTTAATGTTTAATTACTAAATTTAATTAATGAAATTTATGAAAAACCTGGAGAGTTAACATCCAGAAGCAAGCAAACAATATTATAGACCTAGCAAAGCACCTGATTAGGCTTTAAAAGTGTATTTTTGCACCAGCTGTTAGGAACTGTTTGTTGAATAATTTATTTTTGTAGCGGTTCTATAAAAATGCCATTAAAACCCTGTTGCTTTCTTGTTAAATGCTGCGGTAGTGCTTTTCTGGCACTCTGTTAGACACGTTCAAGCATATTATGTACCATAAAAATGTCTTCAGATATTACTGTTGCCATAATTTATTATATGTCCCCAAATTCTATTTCCCAAACTGAAGCATCTTTCTAGTACATTCATATGCTAATATCTGTTAGCATGTTTCACTGTGCAGGGGTATCACAGCAGGGGGGATCCTCAGGAGGCCTGGACTAAAAAGTTTCCATTTTCAAAATATGGGAAAGGAGTACAGATACTGAATTTGAAGAAGGCTTGGAAATGATGTCCTTGCATTAAGCCAGTTTAATGCATGATACAGAATAGTCTCGCATCCTGCACTGGGTTCTTAGCTCGGGTCTTTCTTTGTGAATATCCTCTCGTTTATCTTCTCACTGGAGGTTCTCAATGAACTTTCCTAAGCCGGTGTTCATCAAATAGGCAGATCTGGCTGTTCATATCCTTATTCTCAGGGGATCAGGGACAAAAATATGCTGTGGAGATTACACACGAGTAAGAAATCATTTTAGATTCAACAGCATCATTGATTATTGAAGAGGAAAACCTCACCTGAGAAGTGGACAGACATTATTGCTGTGTGTGTGTGTGTGTGTGTGTGTGTGTGTGTGTGTGTGTGTGTGTGTATACATACACACAGTATACAGGTAGTCTTCAAGTTACGATGGAGATGCAGTCCACATATCGTATGTCAAACCACTGTGTTGAACTCAGCCTAGCTTAGCCCATCTTAGCCTAGCTTAGCATAGCCTACCCAAGAGTATTTTCCTATAGAAGACATGTTTTTGAATTAAAATTAGCTCTTGAAGCACACAAAAACCATACGGTAATGCACTTTACAGTACACCGATACACAAGGTAACTCCATGAGTTGTGGGATAGAGTGAGGCATCGCGCGAGGCAAGTGATCCGGGCATCGTCCGCATACTTCCCGGTGTCGTCTGCGTACTCATACGCTGTTATCCTGGCCTGCCAGCAATGCCTGCCCATGAATCTTAAATATTTTCACAGTCGTCATCATAACTTTGAAAAATCGTAAGTCGGGCCATCATAACTCGGGGAGCACCTGTATATCATTTTGTTCTTAGGTAGAAATCCATTACAGGCAGCGCATATTTTCTTCCCCTGAATTAGAAACCACTGTAATATCTCTGAGCCGTTATCACACAAACATGAATTTTCATGTACTGAAGTAGTGTGCGTGTGTGTGCATGTGTGTGTGTGACATAACTGCAGAGAGCTGAATGACCATAAGTGCTCCTAAGTTTCCCCACTGTGTTAAAAAAAAGGTATTATGTTCACAGAAAATGGTATTAAGGTATTATGGCAGAAAAAGTCAGCCTGTCAACCAGGTCAGAGTTTACCTCAGAAATGTAGCTAACAATGGAAGCTAGTGAGGACAAGCCTGGCTTACACAATGCTTGAAAGGTTTTCTTTGTTGGTGTTAACAAGGATTTTCTTTTAACGGTGGTTTATTTTGCGAATAATTTCAGTGGCACCGATGTAGGATCAGCTTAGCATTCATGGCTAACATGGTAGCTACTGATGAGTAGCCTTGTCAACATGGAGATTGTACATGAAAGTCTGATTCGTCGTACATTCATTTTATTTTTTAATAAATGCCTGTGTCATTAACTGATCTGTGTCTGCTATTTTTTTTTCCAGACATGAGGTATAAATTGATTAGACAATTAACAGGGGCTGTATAAGCAAATTAGCAAAGCTAGTCAGGTTACTAATGACTAGCAAGCAGAGAATGACTATTAGAGGAAGCTTGAACAGGGATTTATGTAGTAAATATTGTCAATATTACTGACAGTGTTTGGCTTTTTTGGTTTTGTCTTACACATGGTGCGTAAATTGGAGCAGTAACAAATGATAGGGATGATTTTTATGTCTGGCTCAGGCTAATGCGCCTTCTCAGTTGCTGTAAAGTGAGCAGCTCTTTTGTTCCCGGTAGGAAACGCTGTGTGACCACATTTATATTCTGGCAACACAATGATCTGAAAATGGCTGAGAATTGCTTTTGGTCTGTTTGTTGTGCTAGATTTGTGAAGTGTGCAGCAAACCTGCCAAAAGTAACTGTATTGTTTCTCCATGTAGTGTCTTGTTATAGGTACAAAAAGTCAAAGTAAAGGAAAGCGGAAAATCCTGAATACTCTTCACGTCCTACTCAGATGATATTCCATAAGTACTGCAATAAAAACCACGATGCTTTAAGTTTTAATTCTCTGCTTCACTAGAGGATGATGAAAGACACTGACATGAGTTACGTTCATAGCAGGCATGTGAATTATTATTAATATGTTATATTAGGAATTATTACAGACATCTCTAGAGGTCTGTTGCCGCTATACTAAGAACGTCTGGTTCTTAAATTCAGAACATGTCTGAACTTGTTCACTACTTTTGGCACAAGTACTGGGACTTGAGATCAAAATGGTTATTTTTATTCTCATGCACTATGGATGAACAAAAAAGACGAACACACGGCGAATGCACAGTGCTGGGATTTACAACCCTAAGACATTCTTTTAAGAATTCGCTGAACTTCAAGTATGATCTGGAGTTTCTGTAGTGTATGCATTTTCACAAGGATAGATAAGAAATACCTGTTAACAACCAGACATATTCATTTCTTTGTTCCTGTTAGTGACTGTTTTTTGTTGTTTGGCATCGATTTACTAAAGATGTGGTTTGGTTGATGATGCTTTGGTTATCATTAGATCTCAAACTGTATTATTCCTGTAGTTTTTAGAATATCTTTCAATATAAATGTTCTTTTAATTTGTTTTTGAATGTATTATTCCTTGTTTCTCTTTACATTAGTGGTATTTGTGTCTGTGCTAATGATACTACTACTACTACTACTCTTACTCTAAATACTATAGTATAGTCGTACTTATTTCCCAGCTTGGAGGGTGGAACTTGCTTCTTTGGAGACTCCTAAAAGCAGACATGGCATCTTTTCAAATTTCTATAAGCTGGCTCAACATACTTGGAGTAGCACTTTGTATACATGAGCTAACAGACACCGGAAATTAGGTAGTGTTAGGAGAGCAATGTAATTATTCCTACCCAGAAAGCACAGCAAATTATGCTCTCCTGAACTCCTCGCTTTGTTGGGATCTCGACATTATGATGAATGCTTAGACTGTTGTGCCGCACTGTTGTATTGTGGAGTCTTCTAATGGTTTTTTGACTCCATTATATATTCGAGGAATTTTTTTGGCAGGCTTTTTTTGCTCCAGCACCTTGCTCACATATGGTATATTCTGATATCTATAAAACAGTATTATCTGTTTGTTAATATTTTACCATTCATCCCACTATAATATTCTCATCCTTCTGTCTTATTCTCTCTCTCTGTAGGTAAATATGTCTACCAGCCTATGACCAGTGTGTGCCAGCTCCCCACCACACCAGTCCCTGCCACGCCCTCAGATCACACTGACACCATAAACCTGTCGATCTCCCTGACCGAGCGTCTCCTCAGGACGGCCCCCAAATTCAGAGCTCCACCCTGCCCAGAGTCCCCCAGATTCTGCATCATCTCTGACCTTTTTGTTGATGACTACATTGTAAAACGGATCAATGGCAAGATGTGCTACGTTCAGAGGCCTCCAACAGCAGTGCCGGTTCCTAGAGAGACAGCGCCAGTCTCGCCGGCCCGGCCACCCAATCAGCATGTTCAAAATCAGCCATCCCAAGTAGCCCAAACTCCTACCCCACAAGGCCAAAAGGGTCCTAAAATGGACCACTGCTCCTCACCATCCAGCTCAGAGGACTCTGGGATCAACGCCTTGGGTCTTCACTATGTGGAGTCGTGCGAGGACGACTCCTGTGATGACGAGGAAGAGGACGACGAGGAGGAGGACGATGAATTGAGCACAGATGGCAACTCTAGTCCCGGGAGCCTCTGGGAGCAGGACGAATGCACTCTGGTCTCGCCGTCCAAGTCGACTGTGGAGATAATTGAGAATATTGAGACGACTGTCTGACACTTCAAAGGAAATGATGTTTTCATGTACTGGCAGTCTTCAACTTGGTTGTCAAAAAAGAGCACAACCTAAAAGTCAACCGGTCACATGGTGATAATTACATTGAAGCCTTCTCACTGGTCCTCTTCTCAGTCAGCTCCTACACCCTTCATGTCCTTTATACACGAGTCTCCTCTTTGCATGGTGACCCTGCTCTGGATAATACACAGTAGACTTCACAAATACATTCATGCATGTATGTAGTACCACGTATGGCCGAATGAAGCTGTTATGCAGGTTTTCTGCACAGGCTGAAACAGCGAGTTTAAAATGAATCCTGACACGTACACAAGCACACATTTCCTTGGTAAACAAGAAGGCACTAGTGCTTATTCTACAGGAATAACCTTGTATGGTTATTCTCTCTCTTTCCAAGGACCTGCATATTAAATACATCACAAACGAATGGAGGAGAATATGATAGGCAATAAAAGGAGGCAATAGAGTGAGAATATGAAATGTCATCTTCTGTAGAAGAGAGGGGGAAAAAGTGGAAGAAATTGAGAGAGAGAAGGGCAGAACAGGGTGAGAGGCTCTCTTTTAAGCAGGCGCCATTTGAAGTGTGACTAAATCATGCATGAGTTTCAAAGACTGTAAGGACACAATGTGAAGAAAGGCCACATATTCACAAGTCTCCACAGAGTATCACCTTACATCTTCCTTTCGATTTTTTTTTCTTTCCTCAACGCTGAAGAGCCCTGAAGCTTTCAGGAGATTTAGCAGAATGAATTCTTGACAATCATTTAATGATGTAAATCTATGGGTAGTTTCAAAGAACTGATTATTAGCAAAACTTCAAGTGAAGGGTGAGATGGTTATCGTATGTCCTCCTTAAAGCACAGCGTGGATACTTTGAACCACATGTGTAGCAGTATGAAAGCTACCATGCTGCTGTCATGACTGAAACCAAATCAAAGCTCTTGCTCAGACAGCGGCAGTTAAATCTTGGAGGATGTTTATTGGCAATGCTCCTTTTTTCCCTAACAAAACACTCAGAGCCTATTTAATAACCAATGATGTATGACCTAAGCACATGATGAACTGGCTCCACTGTCTTTGGATGGAAGTGATTATCTGTTTTATACTACCGTGGGCAGAGGTCATCTCTACGTCCTACGAGACAGAGTTTAGAGTGCTTTGAAGCTGGCAGCCCACATGCAAAAGCACAGCCTGCATAGACCTGAGAGCTACGAGCCAACAGAATTTAATACCTAGCATTAAAAACCACTTCAGCCCAGCTGACAACCACTGATTATTAATGCAAGTGCATGAAATCGCTACGATCTGATATAATCGTGATGATTTATCTAGTCTCAGACATAAATGAGATTAAAATGATGCCCAGGACAAAGCGATCTAACCATCCCTTTCACTGTATTATACAACTGTATAGTACTTTCAGTGTGGGTTCAGAAATCCCTAATGTGGGATTATAATTGTATTTAAATCACATTTGAAACAGTTAGAGACAGTTAAGGATCACGGTCAGTGACCACCGAACTTTTTTGTTGGCAATGCTCTCCCTGTCTCTCTCTGGCGATGGCTCTAGACTGTGATAATAGCGACTCTGTTCATAAGCACAGATCTTTGTCACTGCCTGAGCAGAAGAATCCATTTTGAAGCTGCTTTAAGTAGAAAACCTAATGGACCTGTCATGCAGCCCTGAGGAACCCCGCACTCAATTATTTGTATGATTACCTCTCCTGCTGGTGGATAAATAAATGGTTGTCCCTGTATCTCTGCAGTTTTATATCAGGGAATAATACTGTAGCTATAAACATGTACTGTAGATACACAAATGTTTATCTCGCCTTGAAATAAACCCCTTTCTTATATCCATTACTGTTATTTTAGGTCATATTTTTTTCCTTATAAACAAATCCAAAAATAGTGTTGCTGGCATTGCTCATTTTACATTCGGATAATTCACTTTAAACAGTTGAATGCAGTCCTGGGAGAGAAAAACCAGAATATCTATGAATAGCTTGACAGTGAAACTATCCATGCATTATACTCTAGCACAAGGTCTCTTCGATAGCAATAGAGGTTCCACTGAGATCCTGATTTCTGATAAAAACTGACCTTCAGTTATAGAGGATAACGAGATAGCAAGAAAGACGTGAGGTTATCACACACACGTAAAGGCAGATAGACAGCACCATTCGTTTACATTTATGGCATTTGGCAGACAAACGTAACCCGAGTGGCTTACAGAAGTCAAAGGATATTTCATACATTTGATGCATTTATTGATTTGACAATGTGTGCGCAGCCAAATCAACATTTATTCTGGCCTCAAATTGCATTTTGAAAACAGAAGCATGATAACGTAAATAATCCGTCTCGTACACATTCTTTATGCCTGTTGCTATATTTATCATGACATGTTATGGATGTGTCAGCAAAGCAGGCTTGGAAATTTTGACCTCTGATAAACATCAACTCTAGCAGGCCTTTCACTCTGTTACCCCGTTTCCACCTAGGCCATTTAAGGGCCGGTTCGGTACCAGTGCCTAATCTCTAACCAGTTCTTCATGTTTTGAAAGCCGTGGAACTAAGTCTCAGCTCGGAAAATGAGTTTGAGAGCAACTCCAACGCTGCTGGTTTAGAACCAAGAATCACTTATGTCAGCGGCTGGGGGTGGGAGTGGGGTTATTGTGGCCAACAAGACCAACTAAAAGTTTGTGACTGCCATTTAAAAACACCCGCTAATTAATCATCGAGTCTGCCTAATACTAATAATAATAAGAAAAACCAGAGCTTCAGTATGGACGTAAAATTGAATGAGCAGCGGCAAAAGCAGAGACGTACACAATCACATAATGATGTGGCTCTGTGCTGGACACCATGGGAAATCAAACCGGATTTTAGAAGGTCACAAGTTGAATCAACTAGCACATAGTTCACATTGGTGGAATGGGGGTGTGTGTAATCACCTGACATGCCATTAATAGACTGCATCAGTCTACACTCTGGGGTAGAAAGAAATAAATCCCAGCCTCACTTTTTTCAACAGAATCCACTTTAACAGCAAATAATTTCATGTGGATGCAAAAAAAGAATAAAATGAAACTTTACATTGACCTGTTTTTACCTTACTGGTTGTGTCATCAGGGAAGGATCTTACAGGTTGCTAGAACAATAAAAGCCACCCTGCTGATGGATGAAAATGGCTCGTCATTTAGTGTAGTCAGCAGATAACCTTAGGGAACCTTAGAACAAAGTCGTACTTTGGGAAAGAGGACAGCCCGTGCTTTTGCCTTCAAGGACCTTTGTATATCATTAGAACATCCCAACATGTACAGCCTATGTCACATGCTGTGAATAAAATCACCCTTTTGAGCAAAATCCTGGAACTCTGGAGTCACTACTAAATAGATGAGTGCAGGATGTTATGCTCTGAGCGATGTAAAGTGCTATACATAAGCGATGCAATTTTCAATAATCATACAGCACTCTTAGGTAACTGTGGTGGACACACACACTTTGTGACAGACACACTTATAATATGACACACAAGGTTCTATGTAAAACATTCCTTCTATGGATTGTAAAAAGAAGCCCTGGCAGTCATATATTGGGAGTACTTCATCCCAAGCAAAAGACACAAAATATCATAACAGAATGCACAGGATGATGTAAATAATATATTATCCAAAATGAGGAACTGTAGAAGACAGCTGTCCTTACTGTGCATTCGCAGAGACAAACTTTGTCTCCATAGCATGTTTCTCAATCAACCTGGTCTCAAATGGAAGGCAGGAATGATTTCAATATTCAGATGGGTTCACACTTATAATACCGTGTGTGTGGAGTATTGTGGAATATTATATAACTGATAAGCTCCATGTGTTCGAGGATTTTCATTCTGCCTGCTGGGTACACAGCTCTAAGCCATACAGCAATAAGGATCCTTACTAAGACAGATGTTAGGCGTCACACTCGTGTATTTTCTTCTCTCTCTATTTACTCACGAGGACGAGAAGCATTCCAGGTTGTCAAGGAGACAGATGCCTCGTGAGGCAGAGAAGGGAAGGCTGTAAACATGAACCAAGCCTGTAGATATCGACAAGAGGAATCGCAGTCGTGCTTCTGTTCTCACGATTCCTCAAGTACTTTACATGGGGCATCTCCATGGATATATAACTATACCAAAAGCATTTATTCTCTCCATCTCATTAGGTTTTTAACAAATCAGAGAATTTGAAATATTTCTGCCATTTGCTGGTGGACAGGCTCGCGTTTCACCATTACAATCCATGCAGGTTTTTTGGATGAAATTTCTAAAGATTAATCTTAAGCTTAAAACCTTCTAAATTTCTTTAAAAAGGTACAGTCATCCCTCACCTATCGCAGGAATTACGTTCTGGCGAAGGTGAAATCCACGAAGTAGCAACCTTATATTTATTTTATTATTTATATATATTTTAAGGCTTTATAAACCCTTCCCACGCTCTTATTAACCTTTCCCACACTCTTATAAACACTTCCCATGCTCTTAAACACTTTCTACACTCTTAAACCTACGTCATTTTAACAACATATAAAATTCTATATGGGTACTCACCAGTGACATATATTACAACCTGGATGATGAGGATGATGAATTAGCTGTGCAACATTGATGACGATGAAGGTGACGACGATGATGAAATGAACAGTCACTGAGCCAATCAACGCCCAGGATACAGAACACAGCGCTCTGGTTGGTCGCCTCCCATCCATCAGCCAATAGTGTGCTGTGTACAATCTCACCTGGGCAAACTAGCTCAAGCGGTATTGGAGTACAATGTGTTTTCATTGTGTATTCATCCACTGATGCAATACATACTGTATTTTATTTTGATTTAATATTCTTTTAATATGTTTAATTAACATTTTTATATTTTTTATATTGCATATAAAAAACCGCGATACAGTGAAGCCGTGATAGGTGAACCGCGATATGGCGAGGGACGACTGTGAAGCTCAGCCTATCAGGGTTCTGTGCTAGTGATTAAAGGATGTCAAGTTCAAATCCAAGAACTAGCAGAGAACCACTATTGGATCTTTGACCTGTAATCTTCAACAGCTGAGCTGAATGATTGGATTGCCTCCATCTCACTTGTAGGTCACTGCGGAATAAAACGTCGATAAAATCAATAAAATGTAATGAAAACAGTAAAACATTAGCGATCCCACCTTTGGCAGCTGTGACAGGGGTTGAACGTTGAAAAGTACACTGCCAAAAGAATTCTAAAAGAAATGTGTTTCATTTCAGCAGCATGTAACTGCATGAGCCAAACAGCATTTCCAAACTGGATTAGCACTGGAGGAGACGTGCCAGCCGACTCACAATAAAAGTGCTGAGCTGAACAGGACCTTTTTTTCCCTCCCAGACCTTGTGTTAAAAGGGAAAAAAAACAACACGCCAGCTACTGAAAATGATTATGCAATACAGGAAGGATAGGAAAAGCAAGTATTACATAAACTATTTGGCATTTTGCTAATATCAAAATGTCACCAGGTAATTCTCAGCCACGGTGGTTTCCAGCCAAACACTTTTCATCATCTAAGTGTCAACAGCTTGGCTTGCCACAAACCGAGAACAGCACAGGCGGATCAAAAGATACCACTGAGGATCTGTCGTGCCATGTGCAACATTTATTAGGTTGTGTAAAAGGGAATTAAAGCTGTGATTGAATAAGGCATTTGTTGTAGTCCATGTGACTAACATGGCATGTGATTGTTATTACTGTATGATAATATTATTCTTTTTTTATCTGGATATCCAAAGGTAATAACTAATAATTTAATGCTCCACAAATTTCATTAGCAAGCATTACCATTGTTTGGATCAACAATACCATTTGTATTAAACATAGCAGAAGAAGTATACACCCGAAACTATCTATCTTTCTCTCTCAGTATATATATATATATATATATATATAGGGCGGCACGGTGACTGAGTGGTTAGCACTGTCGCCTCACAGCGAGAAGGTCATGGGTTCGGCACGGGTGCCTTTCTGGGTGGAGTTTGCATGTTCTCCCTGTGTTTGCGTGGGTTTCCTCCGGGTACTCCGGTTTCCTTCCACAGTCCAAAGACATGCACAGAGGGGATTAGGCTAA
>JAQLOM010000010.1:4569299-4583552 GCA_030068315.1 Chrysichthys thysi | reverse complement strand
CGTTCCCAACAACCCATCACTGATCATCATCGTTCCCAACAACCCATAACTGATCATCATCGTTCCCAACAACCCATCACTGATCATCATTCCAACAACCCATCACTGATCATCATTCCAACAACCCATCACTGATGAGTCTTTTCTAGCAATACATCAATCACAGATCACCACTGCTCCCAACAATAAAATGTTCTTGTTCTTGACAGAAATTGTGTTTTGTAAGGATATTCATAGTAATTTGTACTGTCCAAATATGGCTTTCTGTATGAAATGATATAATCTATTATTTTCTATTCTGATAAACGTCTGTCCTGATCTCTGCTTAGAAATTCTGACAATCACTGAACCAAACCTTTTAGAGAGCAACCTCTTAGCCCAAAAGAGTGGTTATTAACTAGCTATGGTTTCACAGAGCAGATCAAAATAACAGCAGCAACGCAATTAAAACATTCATCCTCTTAATCCTGAACATGTCTGAACCTGGGAGTTCGCCAGGCGTGGGCGAAGAAAATCGAAGGTTGGTGAATGTGCACAATGCCAGTAATGAACACAGGCCTCACAGTGTGAAGCATGTTTTATAAGTGTGATCACATTCTGGATGTGGACCACAAGATTATGAGCTGCCATATACACCAACCTACTACTTTTGATCAGATCAAAAGAAGCAGAAATGCAGTTTTTGTTTCCTTTGGGAGCTTTTCTGTTCCTTCTCTGTGGTACGGTTGACCCCCGTGCGTGCCATGGCCACTGTGCTTATGAAGTGATAAAAGGCAGAAATGAGTCAGGGCGAGGTAAAAAAAAAAACCCAGGGAAGGTAAAGAAAAGAAAAGCTGCAAGAAATAGTCCTGCTAACAGACTGGTTCTGAAAGGAGAGTTTGCTAAGAAGGATTACCTTTCATTCTGTTTGAATGCTGTTAACCTTTACTAAAATTCTTCTGGTCTACTTGCTTTGGCAAAAGAAAAAAAAATCTTCATGTAGCCCATTTATGAGTATACATAACTGAGTTCTTGTATGCAGCTGAAATTCCATGGTGTAGTATTTAGCACGGTCACCTCACACCAAGAAGGTCCAGGTTCAAGCCCCGTAGCCGACTGGGACCTTTCTGTGTGGAGTCTGCATGTTCTCCCCGTGTCCGTGTGGGTTTCCTCCGGGTACTCCGGTTTCCTCCCATAGTCCAAAGACATGCACAGAGGGGATTAGGCTAACTGGCTAGTCTTAATTGCGTGTAGGTGTGAATGTGAGTGTGAATGGTCGTCTGTGTGTTGGCCCTGCAGTGATTTGGTGACTTCCCCAGGGTGTAACGCTCCTCTCGCCTGAAGTTAGCTGGGAAAGCTTCCTAACGCGACCCTGAACAGGAGAAAGTAGCATGGAAAATGAATGAATGAATGAATTTACACTTGGGGGCCACTTTAAAAGAAGCATTGCTCATTCATGCACTTTTGCAGTCAGCCAATTATCTGGCAGCAGTGCAATGCACAAAATCACGCAAGTATAGCTCACGTCATGTTCACACGTGGAAAGTCTCAACTGTTTCAATTTTCACCTGTTTAGTTTCGGTGAGTCTGTGCCCACAGTAGCCTCAGATTTCTGTTCTTGGCTGAGAGGAGTGGAACCTGATGAGGTCTTCCGCTGTTGTAGCTCATCCACCTCGTGGTTGAATGTATTCTGCATTCTGAGATGCTTTTCTGCTCACCATGGGTGTAAAGAGTGGTGATTTGAGGTACTTTAGGCTTCCTGTCAGCTAAAAGCAGGCTGGCCATTCTCCTCTCACCTCTCTCTCTGTGCTCACTGGATGTTTTTTGTTTTATGCACCATGCTGTGTAAACGCAAGAGACTGTTGTGTCGTGTAAAAATCCCAGGAGATCAGCAGTTTCAGAAATGCTACTTGGTACAACAACCATCCCATGGTCACTGAGTCACTAACATTAAATTACTTTCCAATTTTGATATTTGATGTGATGTTCTTGACCTGTATCTGTATGATTGTTATGCACTGGGACACTGTAGCATGACTGCCTGAGTAGACAACTGCATGGATAATATTAATAATACTTTTATTATTAAATATTATGCTGTGGATTCTCTGTAAGACTGTGCGTTTCTGTGGGTGTTTTTTTTTCTATAAAATGTAAGAGTGCTGTATTTTATACACTTCAGTATCCTGTGCACTTGACCTTTTCCCAAAATGAAAATGCTAAAATCATAAATTACACTGCCCCTTCATGCATTACGTATACCCTGGTGTTGTTATTTATTCTTTTTTTTCCCATCAAAACCATTTACGAGCCTGCTCACATTGTGATTTTCCCTAAAATCTCAGTTGATACGGATAAAACCCGTGTATGACATGAACATTGCAGATGGGGGAGCGTGTCTGGAAGTAGAAATAGAAAACTGACATACGGGAGTAGAAAGAGCCCATTGAGAAACCCACTGATGCAGCAGATTAAACTCCAACATCATTGGATTAGTCAGAGAAGAAACTCTATTATCTTAAAAAGCTTGATTATTAGCACTCATGACTGTCCTTATTAAGGATAATTTAGTGTCCAAAATATTACAGGATACATTTCTTCCAGACATATTTCAATAAAAAAAGGCCAAAGATTAATAGAATAATAGAACTGAGGCACTTTGTATGGGAACAAGCATGAGCTGTCCTTGAACGATGAGCTTCCCTTTTTGTAGTGGTGATTTATGCTTTCTGAAAGATCCCTTAAGCCTCGAAGTATTGAGTAAAATTGCCCTCTGAAACTCTTCAACCGCCTACACATGAAAAGCAGCAGCATCCCTCAGAGCTGCCTGAGACATTGGTCTCCTGTGAGAAAAGTCGCACTTCTCTCTGGAACTCAGTGCTGAAGCTAATACTGCATGGATTTTAAACCACTGCTAATGTCTTAGCCAGACTTAACTGGACCTGGAAATCTGTTCTGATCGAAATGAAAGAAACTTCTGTATCTTCACCCCGTATTTACCAGAAATCAATCATGACCTGTGAAGTCAAGTTCCGGTTAAAGGAAGGTGTCACTACCTTTAGTCAGATGGTGGTCTCGGGATCATGCTGGATGATTATTTCCCTCCGATTTCCTGGCCCAGTTTTGGTCACCTGCCAGTTACCATCCACCAGCCAGGTCTCCACTATCTTACGACAGCTAGCACCCAGGGACGGTGAAGACTAAAGGCAAGTTTGTACTTCTGTGTCGAATCATCTCCGTAGGGTACAACAGAATTGCATACCATATGTCATAGCCTGATGGGCACCTTCTCAAAAATAGAACAGTCCCAGCAATGCAGACCACAACAACTGTGATGGGTGCTCTTGGTAGCATTGTATTTCCTCCTAGAAACTCAGACATCTCAAAAGTAAACAGATGCCCCTCATTATGTTTTATCTATGCAGCACCACCTGGTGCTTCAAACGTGTTAATAAACGACTGTCGAGCGGTTTGTTGAAATAAACCCCCGTTTGCACGGCCGCTGATGTTACAGAGCAACTCCAAGTGAGTCAGAGTACTTCTGTGAGGGATCTCCATCAACTTGGCTACTATGGCAGAGCAGCTCGAAGGAAGTTTCTAGAAGTACATTTTTCACAAATGATGGTGTCTGTTTATTTTTCAGATATACTGTAAGGCGCTATAGCGTCTGTAGTTAATTATAAGGTCCGGTTTAATCCTGCGTCTAATCCTGTGGATTTAAACCCTAGTTACACTGAAGTGCTTCAATCTGCCCATGCTGCTGAACACAGACGTGTTAAAACTCTTCATAATTGCTTTCAGTGAGAATTCAATTGGCTTATAATTAATCACACATACCCCCCCCCCCCCAGAAGATTGGTTTCAAAAGAAAACGTTTTATTCATGTTATGATCTGTTTACTATTCCTACAGCAAAACCCAAAAGTCGCATCGTGTTTCCTGCTCTTACTTTATGCGTACACACTGTAAATTCTGGCTCCTAGAGGACGTGCTCACCTTACGCGCAAGTATAAATACTTCACCCTGCGCAAGAGTCGTCACCATATCTACGCCATAAATTCTACGCAGCAGTATAAATCTGCCTTAACGCAGACGTGAATCCAGCCAACGGCATATTTTTTAACTTCTGCTCACGCTGCATGACGAGAACATGGGCTCGTAGACGGCCATGGCTGACGAGTGTCCTCGTGATTGAAAGAAAAGCGGTTCTGAGTGACATAAAACAATGCTCGTGGTTTATTTCTGCTTGTCTAAGGAAAACATGCATGATTTATGTAGAGTAACTTTTCTACTTTAACGCGAGTGAAGAATTTGAGCAGTTCTTTATTGTTTTCTTGCCGAGAAACAGGTATTTGTTTCTGTCAGTGAAACAGTTCATGGATTGGAAGCTGATGTTCCCCACATTGCAGACCTGGTACTTCTGCAGACACTCTGCAGCACAGCAAACGATCCTGATGGCTGCCTCATTCCCGGCTCGCCTCAGCGCTTCAGAGACCTCCTGAAGTTCTGAGGATCTAGAGGGTTCCATGAGTGTCCCAAATCTTTCGCTCAAGCGACTCCCCAATGAAACAATATATCCACAATTCTGTCTCTGCTCAACGTTTCCACAAAAAAAAACAAAAAAAAACCACTCAGATCTTTTCTTCCAGGAGCTGAAAAACCATTCTGCAGGAGAGGGCTGCTATTCTCAACCTGTATTCACTATTATTGAAGGCCTGCCAACGTTTGAGGGCTTATTAACAAAAAAGGTGCGAGGCGGTTCGCGCTAAAAATCTATTCTCGCGTACACATTGCCTTTTCAAAGAACCGCCACTAATATCCAACTGATGCCACTTACATATTTATTAACACAGCAACTACAATTACAGGCTGTAAGTCAGGAGTTCTCCTCCATCTCATGTAACTCGACAGGAGGTATTTATTTCCGCAGGAAATTGCAATCAGATACAGACAATAAAAGCCTGTTGATCATTTTGAGGTCCATCAAAACATCAGACGGACAGATGAGAAAGGAATTTGCTACTGGTTAGCTATTTTGATTCTGTGACTAATCTAACCCCGACCCACTAAAGCTACACCCCTGAACACTTACATATTAGCTCTTGGTCCACATCATTCTTTCTTTTTCCTGTTTACAGATTCTGTGTGCTGCACACATGAAAAAAAAAAAAAAAAAAAGAGTTTTTCTCCTGGGAGCAGCTATTTTATTGACCGCTTTATCACAGACATGAAGGTGAAATGGAGGTGATCGCTAGCTTTTCCAAGAGGCTCAGTTCCAGAGGTACATTTACAACAATACACTGTGTCTTCCTAGGCCACGAGATAGCTGGTGAAGTATGCACTAAAGTGCAAAACAAACCATTGAATTTAAAAACTTTGATGAGGTTATTAACCTTATAGGATCAGTAGTTCAGTTCACTGTTAAAGATAAAGTTTCATTTGGCTTTGTTTTTTTTTTTTGCTTAAAAAAAAGGACAAAATGTCCTGATTGACGCTGTGTCCCAATTTGCATTCTTGTGCACTTACGCTTGCCATTTTGAGTGCACAAGTGTGTTTCCACTGATAACTATGGTGACATGCAGCGCGCTATGAATAACCAGATTCTGTGTTCATAACGGTCAAAAAGATGAGCGTGCAATGCTGGACATGTCTCAGCCTTAAAGGGTCCCATCTTGGCTACGTAGTTAAAGGGGAGGAACCACCAGCCTAGGTTCAAACTTGTGAAAATGGATGAAGCTGTAGTGGGTGGAACTGTCATGAACACCACACCATACAAACGCAGCTGCTGTTGGATGTTTATCGCGTCAAATTAGCAGTCTGAAATAATTCGCCGGGTGATATGCGACAATCATGGTCAAGTCAAATGTATGTCTTTTTTAATAAATGCACAACTTGACGTAGTCCATATACAAGACAATTTAAGTCTAGAGTTCATTTTTCAGTGTTAACCAAAAGTGATCAATATAGCGTTGAATATTTTGAGGTTGTACAACTATCGTTTAACACTAAAGGAATTATTTGCATTAGAGTTGGTGAGTTGGTGTCAGTGTGAAGTGTTGGAGATTCAACTCCTACAGAGTTATGAAACCAGACTCTGGCGTTACGCAGAGTTCATTTATATCTGTACATCGAGTTATTTTAGGTCTGCATCTGAGTTGCATTATTAAGACCTTCATGTTAAATTATCGCTGCAAAGACTGGGACATAATAAACACCAGCACAGTGTTGAAATGAACTCCCTCAGAGGTGATCCAACATTACAGGATGTGATGTGTACCGAGTGGAAATTCATGAACTATGCAATTAAGTACATAACATGTACAGTGTACTACATGTGTACTAACGGAAGAATCCAGATTGAGACACAGCCTGACTTTGGAGCACGTTGGTTTGGTTTAATATGACGGAAAAAATGGTCTTTTTTAAACTTTTGACATTTTTTTTAAATTAAACTCTTCTCGGACTGATGATCCTCAGTGGTGTTTCAGTTAAACCGCAGGTCAGCTTGTGATATTACAACAATTGGACAGCTTGAAACCCACTCACTCTCTCATATTCTGCCGGTTAATCCTGTTCAGGGTCGCAGGGTGGAGCCAATCCTAGCTGATTTGGGGTGAGAGGCGGAGTACACCCTGGGCAGGTCGCCAATCCACCACAAGGTGAGACACAGAGACAGACAACCATTCACACTCACATTCACACCTACGTGCAATTTAGAGTCGCCAATTAGTCTAATCGCCTCTGTGCATGTCTTTGGACTCTGGGAGGAAACCGGAGTACCCGGAGGAAACCCACACGGACACGGGGAGAACATTCAAACTCCACACAGAAAGGCACCCAGGTCGACCCCAGGGATCGAAACCAGGACCTTCTTGCTATGAGGCGACAGTGTGAACCACTCAGGCACCGTGCCGTCCCAGCTTGAACCCATCACGTGTAATATTGACTCTATTAGAGAACTATGACCTGTTTGGAGACTTCAACCGCAGAAACAGTATTCCAAGTGCAATATCTAACGAAGCTAGTCATGAACAAGACCATCATTTTTTTTAGCAGGTTTAGCGAGTGTTAAATAAACTGCTGAGAATATGAAAACGCAAATCTTGACTCGAAAATGTACATATACACCAGGGGGCTGTTGAGTTCTCAAGTCTGCTCGCTCAGAAGGTGTTAATTTTCTATAACAGCATCTGTGACGGTAGTACAGGCTGTAATTCACATCACAGGTTAATATTAATGTAGCAGCTCGTTCACAGGGACATGGAAGGCACTCCACAGACACTAAGGCTAACAAGAAACGGATTCGATGTTTGTTTAACATTTATGGCAGGAGTTTCCAGTGGCAGCACTTTTGGAAGAGTCAGCAAGGTTTCTACTGTGGGAAGGTTTTCAGTGCTGAGGGGTTTTGCCCTTTTATGGGTTAAATGACGAGAAATTTGTTTGTTTGTTTGGTTGGTTCTTGTCTTATTAACTTAATTTAAGAGAGAAAAAAAAAAGAGTCGGGTGAGACAATGACAGTTTATAGCTGGATTAAAATTCATGTCATGACAGAAATGAGCTATTACATGTGACTACAAATGGCTAAAAATCATGATCATTATCACTTTATTGGACGAAGAACCATATTTCGTGCCTTCAGCTGACAATAAAATGGCCTCCCCATGTACAGTGGGACCTCTGGTCACGAACTTGACCCGTTCCAAGACTCGATCGTTCGTGACCCGAATCAGTGTTTCCCATTGAAATGAATGTAAATACAGTGAATGTGTTTCAGCCCTCAAAAACATGTGTTTAAAGTGTATTATGGGTTTATGTGCGGCAATAAAACATAGAATAATATTAAAATCACCTTAATTATAGAAAAATAAATCTAAATGAAATAAACAGATGATTTTAATACGCATTCCCTTTGCAGTGGAGACGTAGTCGCTGGCGTAGGTGGATGGTGGCGGAGGGATATGGTGGCGCTTCTCATGTTTTGCAATTATTTCTTTCTTTATTTCGACTGTTATACGCTTAGGCTTCTTACTTACACTACCATTTCCACTTTCTTAGGACCCGTAATGAAGCTTATAGAGCAAAAATGCATTGAAACACAATGAAAAAATGCTGTGTGCTTAATGAGTTTTAAGCACAGAAAAAAAATCAAAGACTTATTGTAAAAAAAACAAGAAAACAAACCTTGCATGAGTCGACTTCTGGTGTTAAGGAAGTGAGGGGGAAGATGGGCGAGGAGGAGGTTACTGCACAGCCAATGAACGCACGTTTGACCGATTTAAAGGGACGTGCGCGTCTTTGCTAGGTACGCAATACGCAAACAGAAAATGGGAAAACATTGGCACGGACAGAGCAGAAGGGGAAAATGGCTGTTTGTGTTTGTTATGTTTGTTCGGCACCCGATTACGTGGTCGTGACCAGGTGCAGAATTTTGGGCAAATTTTTTGTTTGGGAACCGATTTGTTAGTCTTCGGAGGCATCCGTAACCAGAGGTTGTACTGCACTTCTCCATGAGGTTGTAGAACCATGTGGATTTCTCTCATCCTAAATAAATGTTCCTTTAAGTTTCTGAGTTTTTCTTACATTTTTAAATATATATACACTTTTTGGGAAGAAAAAAATACCCTACAAGTGCCATATAAAAGGTTAATTAATTCTAATTGTTGACAAATTGCTGTGTTAAGAAGAGGATTATACCGCTTTGGGACTTGCCGTTATTGGAAAACAATCAGTTCCACGATGGTACCAGTACCTCTGCGTGATTTTCCCCCAACAGCACCCTCTGATGTGTTTCATCCCTCACATAGCTCCTGGCATTTTAACATCGTAGAGGTGTTTCAAGGATTTTGTTTTAGGTTCCTAGGCGAGAAAAATGTTTCAACCACGCATTATTCCACTCAGATTATTCTGGATTACTTGAACATGGACGTTCACATTAAGACTTTTCTGAAACATCACTGGAGATAACAAAGTATAACAAATGGATAGACAAAGACCATAAAAGAAATCTCTTTGTTGCCTCTGTGCACACAGAAGAGTTTTAAGCTCTGCACCCATGACAAGCAGCTCTTCATAATCCAGGGGATTTAATCGTGGGCACTAAAACATGATTATCTTCTCCATTTGGAGTGTTTCTTGTCCTCTACAATGCAAACATGCAGGCTTGGGTTGGGGCTGTCTGAAACAGCGTCAGAGCAGGAGCAGATAAAATGTTAATGCTTCTCTTCCACAGGTCTGAGATGAATAATAAAACATCATGTCCTCATGAATTTCAGGTTAATTAAACCAGTTCACGGACTCCACTGTTAGGGAAATGATGGCACCGTGGGGGCCGCCCCTCCCTTCTCCACCAAACGCTGACCTTAACCATTTACTGGCCCAGATCTCCCGCAAGTCTCTCTACTTATTCATGTAGTGCAGACATGAATGTTTGTGGAGTGCTGGTAGGAGAAATGTGTCAGGAATGGCATACACACACACACACACACACACACACACACACGCACACTCCCACATCTGTATGAGCAAAGCTGAGGGCTCTTTGTTCACTGAAAATACGTCTTTGAGTCCAGAACAATCCACTTTCTGCGTCTGGCAGATGACAGAAGCACACAGTTTCCTTTCTCTCTCTCTCTCAGTCACACACACACACACACACACACACACACACACACACACACACAAGGCACCTGCTATTTCAGTCCTGAATGTACACCATTCTCTCTCTCTCAAGCACACACACACACTCCTGATTATGTTAAAAGCTTTATACGTGCACGTGAAGTCACACGCCTCTGACAGCGTCATTAGCAGAACAGCTCCATCAGTCTAAAGCCATTACAGTTCATCTCAGTCAGAGCACCGGATCCACCTTTACAGACTTAATCATGCAGATTTGCTCTAAGAAACATGCCTGCTGTGGATGCTTAGCTGCGCTGTTAAAGGTTTGAGCAGAGGGAGTCAACAAAAGTGGTCACAACCTTTTTCTGGACTGAATTTTAAACGTGCGACATGTCGATTCAAAAAAAAAAAAAAATAAATAAATAAAAAGTCAGACAAGACAAAAAGGCACAGGGGTGCCAAGACTTTTGACACTGCAATCAGGAAATCTATATTCTATGAATATGCAAATTGTGTCCTGTGAATGTGCAAATTACACAGGCTTTTTCCTGATAAACTGATTATCCTGTAATTGGCATAGCTTGCTTTTGAGAAGAAAGAAAAGTGTGTGTGTGTGTGTGTGAGAGAGAGAGAGAGAGAGAGAGAGAGAGAGAGAGAGAGCACGATTGGCTCTTATAATTGATGTGAGCAATAAAGCGTAATGGGGCATGCTGTAATAGAGACAAAAAAATCAATATTAAGGCGATGTTATTACCACCTCAGAGCTGATTATTTTCCAAAAACAGCAAGTTTGGAAGTGTTTTATTCTTCTTAAACTGCAGCAGTTTTCCAAGGATTTAAAGGATTTCCAAGGATGATACCTTTTATCCCTTTATGGTTATATTTAACGTTCTGGGACCACTACGAAACAAGTAAGTTCTGGTGACTGAGCACGTTACAGCAGCTCCACACAACTGTCGAGAACCTGGAAAACACAAACTTACTGAATGAGAAAGTTCAGCTGCTGGACATTTCCTCCAGAAATGTTAAATAAATGTCTCCTTCCAGCTTCTCCACATCACTGATCAGAAGCTTTTCTTTATTAAAGCACATCTCATCTCGACTTGACTGGCGTTGATCAATTTTCTCCAACAGCAGCTGTGACAGTACAGTAGTGCTGGCAGTAATTCAGACACTGGGTTATATTAACGTGCTTGTGGTTAAAAAAAAACCTCCAGAGACTAACAATAAGCAGCAACAGGAACTTGTCTCATGGATGATCCACAACATTAAATGTAACTACAGATCCTCCCCTAGTTACGATGGCCCGACTTATGAGTTTTCGAAGTTACGATGTGCTAAAAATGATAACATTGTTAGAAAATATTTAAGATTCGCGGGCAGCGTAACAGCGTACAACGTACAATACGTTTGGACGATGCCCAGATGTACGCGTCACTCGCCTTGTGATGCTTCTCTCTCCTGTAACTCAGAGTTCCCTTGTGTATGGGTGTACTGTACAGGGCATTACCGCGTGGTTTTTTGTGTGCTTCAAGAGCTAATTTGAATTAAAAAACGTCTTCTAAACGCCCCAGCATGTCTCCTACAGGAAAAGACTCCTCGCTAGGCTAAGCTTGGCTAAGCAGTGTTTCGACATACGATATTTTCCACATACGACGGGGATAGCAGAGTGCATCTCCATCATAACCTGAGGACTAACTGTATACTATAAATGGTTAACAAGCATCTTGTGCTGTTTATGAATTAATTACAATTTGGTAATCACTGTGGAATAAATGAAATAAAACACTTTAGGATACGCGGTTGTAGGAATATACTTCACTTCAGGAGGATAACCTCGTCGTTGATTATTTGTGCTATAAGAGCATAGCCCTTACTCTCATTGTTCTGATGTGAAGGCCAGTGAACGAACGCAGGCATCAGAGCAGAGATACAGTAATGCGTTTATTCAGGTTTGTAACAGTGGGCGGAGTCTGCGCTACTCCTCCACCATTGGTGGTGGAGAAAGCTTGAGGCTGAGGTTTTCACTGTGATAAATGCTGGCTGTTCCTGGGTGGGCGGGGTTCAGCAGGCCGGCTCTCTCGCTGCTGTGGGAGTGGGTGAGTTCTGTGAGGATGGCCAACTGGAAGACAAAAACAAACAAACAAACAAAATGTATTAAATGACTTCATTTTGAAAGTAAAACCGACTGCAGGAGTGAGCACAAACACAGAAACGTTAACGTTAGTCCTGAGACTGAAAACATCTCTTCCATGCTATAAAAGTCAGCACCGTTTATTTCTTTCACACATCTCTGTATGTGTGCGCGCATTTGGATCCATACTCATTAAACGAGCAAATTAGTTTGGTCTCTCTGGAAAATCAGACGCTGCATTGTTTAAGGCGCGTGTTTTGTCGCCTTCGTTAATTCATAACCGTGTTAATTAAGCCGGAAACTAACAAAGACAAAGGATTCGAACACTCATTATTCCATAAGGTTCTCGCAGGCTTCTTTGGATGGTTAATAATAATTCCAGCTTTTTAAACCTGTTCCAGGTGGAACTTCTTCTGATAGAGAAACCCCTGAGAAGAAGATCTAAGCCACTTACCACACCTTTAACCCATTATTGGCAGGTCAGGGATGGAATTGTTGTGGCTGTTGATGTCCATTTTATTGATCAGGGCAACCCAAAGACCAACATCTACCTCTTAGTCCACACACACACACACAATGAAAACACTTTCATTTTCTCCTGGTTCCATCTTTCCACTTCAATGGCCCTGTTTTTTGTAAGAGTTTTTTTTTTCCTTTGCCATCTCTCTCCTCTTCATGTCTCACCAAAGCCTGATTTTATTTCATGTCTGTGTACACTCATTGTTTTCCTGTCTCTGTCTCATATGCACTCAGGGTAAAACAAGGCATGTTAAGACTCAATTTCTGCCTACGTTTTTGTACTTTTGTGTGCCCAGGTCTACGATGGGAAATAATGGGAATAATGGATATGATGAAATGTTGGTTTTCTCCATCAGAACCTGACATGGAGGACAGGTCGTCTCCTGCAACACCAGCGGCTGTGTAGAACAGGAGAGACAATCCTGCTCCAGGTGCTGCTTGGTATCTCAGCAGTTGTAGGTGGGTGGGTGGAGGTGAAAGTGGAGGTAAAACATTATATAATATAACTGGATGTTTATCTTTTTAAAAACTCTTACGTGATTGCACATTGCTGTAGTCAATAACTAAAGGTTGCTTAGCAAAAAGTGTTGTAGTGGAAGGTTAGTGACTAAAGCCCTATCTGGGTTGTGTGTTCTGAGATGTTCTTCTGTTCATCAGTGTTCTTATTTGAGTTAACATAGACATGTCTTTTCAACAAGGTGTTTCTGCTGGCAGAACTATCATTCAACAGGTGTTTTTCACCATTCGGTGTAACCGCTGGGAAGTGTAGTGTCCCCCGCAGATCAGCAGTTTCTGAAATACTCAAAGCTGGCCATCTGACGCCAACCACCATGCAACAGTTGCCGTCACTGAGATCACATTTCCCCCCTCATTCTGATGTTTGGTGTGACTCAAGCGCTCAACCTGATTTTGCATGATTTTATGCATCGCACAAGCTGATTTGATAACAGCATGAATGAGAATATAGTACACAGCGGTGGTGTGGTCGAGTGCCGCCTGCTGGCGGGGGAGAGAAGTCGGAGGCGGGGAGTGGTGAGTGAGTGAGCGCACCTGGGGATTATTAACCCAGTCTCTTTATACACTCCACAGTAAATGGTGAAGAGAGACGAACCTGTAAGCTTGAACAGTGTGCGTTTGTTTATTTTATGAGCTGAAAAGCTAGAATAAAGAGGAATATGACATATTTGATACTCTTGAGTCTCCACTGCCTCATTGCACACCAGGGTATACCACAACAGCATATTAATAGGAGTAACTGTAAGAAATTAAAAATATAATTTTTTCACATAGTACCCGTGGAAGACGACGCATTTTTTGGATCGTTCAGATTCTGTATTCCAGAGAAGTTTTTCGCCTGCTCCCGAAGCCAGGTGAGCCCCGCTTCCTTTACTTCATCATCAGAGGTGAATCTGAGACCGCGCGGCGCCTCCTTCAGTGGACTGAAGATGTGATAATGGCTTGGCACCGGATCCAGGTTGTAAGGAGGACGTGGTAGACGTTGAAACCGTCAAAACTTGCACTGTCTCGACTGTCCCTACTGCTGTATGAGAACATGCATTGTCTTGGTACAGCAAGACTGTTTGGACAGCATTCCTCTTCTGTTGCTGTGAATTGCAGGTTTAAGTTCATTTCGCAGCAATGCACAGGAATTTGCACTGTTGAATGTTTGCCCACGCACTTAGAAATGCACCAGAATAGGAAACTTCATGTCCCTTCATGTACATTAGCGTGATATTCTTGACAAAGGACTTTTTTTTATTTCTCTTTCATTGAAGAAGACCAATGTCTCCACTTTATGATTTGCCTTCTGTTTTCCAGATTTAGTGGAATTTTAAAATTGCTTTTTTAATCTCACCATGTAGTGTATGGATACAAGAAGAGTATGACATACTGATATATATATATACACATACATACATACATACATGCATGCATACACACACACACACACACACACACACACACACACACACACACACACACACACACACACACACACACACA
>JAQLOM010000010.1:4545098-4555403 GCA_030068315.1 Chrysichthys thysi | reverse complement strand
TTTCAAAAATAAGGACATTTCGAAGTGACCCCAAACTTTTGAACGGTAGTGTGCATGTATATATATATATATATATATATATATAAAAACCCTTTATAGGGTTCAATCCAGAACGTTTATTTAAGATGTGAGTACTCTATGTGATATTACAACCTCACAGAGAGCGGTGGGGATTTTGATGGGTTTAGACCTCACCACAGCACAGAGACAGCGCTGGTTACACTTGTAAATGACCTTTTTACTGGCCACTGATCAGGGTTGTATCTCCCTGCTTGTGTTATTAAGACCATAGTGAAGCCTTTGACACCGTTGATCATGATATACTCCTTGACAGATTAGAAAAGTGTTTTGGAGTTAAGGGAACGGCCTTCTCCTGGTTTAGATCTTATTTGACTGACCATTATCAGTTTGTTGTTGTAAATGGTGACTCCTCTCCACATAGTAAGGTACACTTTGGTGATCTGCAAGGTTCTGTGTTAGGCCCGCTGCTTTTTTCCTTATATATGCTCCCCCTGGGTAACATTATTCGTAAGCATGGTATTAGCTTTCACTTGCTGATGACACACAACTGTATGTTTCAGTAAAACCAGATGAGAGACACCAGCTTAATAAAATTGAGGATTGTGTAAAGGACATTAGAGAATGGAAGCTTACTAATTTCCTGCTACTTAATTCTGATAAGACAGAAGTACTTGCACTAGGACCACATTCAGTTAGAAGCCAGATTTCTGATTACACAGTAACTCTGGATGGCTTCTCTGTTCCACCGTCTACAGAAGTAAAAGACCTCGGTGTGATCATTGACTCCAGTCTCTCTTTTGAAGCTCATGTAGACGATATTGCCAAGATTACTCTTTCATCTGAGAAATATTGCTAAGATAAGAAATATAGTCACTGCACGATGCAGAAAAACTAGTAAATGCTTTTGTCTCATCTAGATTAGATTATTGTAATGCCTTACAGTCTGGATGTTCCAGAAGGAGCATAAACAAGCTCAAGTTAGTTCAGAATGCAGCAGCAAGTCCTTACTAGAACAAGAAGATTTGAGCACATCACTCCTATCTTATCTACACTGCACTGGCTCCCACTCCAATTTCGCATTGATTATAAAATATAACTGTTGACCTATAAAGTACTGAATAGTCTCGCACCATAGTACCTGAGCGATCTCCTGATCTTTTATGATCTGCCATGCCTACTTAGATCCAAAGGTGCAGGTAATTTGTTAGTACCTCGAATACTGAAGGCTACAGCAGGGGGCAGATCTTTCATTTATAAAGCCTCACAGTTATGGAATAACCTTCCAGTTAGTGTTCGGGGCTCAGACACAATCTCAATGTTTAAATCTAGGCTGAATCATATCTGTTTAGTCAAGCTGTTTGTTAATAATTGGACATTATATATGTCCAATTGTTATATTATGCCCATTGTTAAAAGCATTATAGAAATAAAATTGAATTGATGTCCATTGAAGCTACCAAATATGGTTCTTCGCCTGACAAGGGGTTAAAAAAAAAAAAAGCTCTTTTTGTGGATTTTTGACTGATAACTCAGATTTCGTCAGTGTTAAATTGTGGAATTCCTGCACAAAAACGCCTAACGGTTGGCAGCACTGCACTGTTTAGTCTGTGTGAGTTGAAGCTGGGTGCGTTTCCTCTTCTGGCAGGAAACACTGTGTGTACTGTAAATTTGACTTGATTAACAAAAAGACATAATAAACACCAAATGGAATACACAAAATGTTTTAAACTAGTTACTCGTACAATTATCTAGGAACGAATGAGTCTCGTAAAAATTCTGCTCACTTCCATGGCTGTATATCTCACCGATGAAAGAAAGATTTTTACAGGGACGGTTCAGCCCTACACACCCCTCAGCCAACAGTTTTCCCTTTTGTAGTGCTTTTAATTATGCCCAGTGAGAAACGAAAGCAAATCAAATGGCAAATGAAACAAAAAGATCAAATTCTGCTCTCGTTCACACTACCAAATGTGAAAGCACCTTAAGTTATTTGGCCAAGAATTTCCTTCCTGTTCCATATAAATTCATTCAGTTAAGACATGTTTGGTGTCTGGCATTTGCTTCTTTCTTTTTCCTTGATGTCATTGCTGAACACAGTATGGTGTAAAGGCTGTCACTTTAAAACAAATGCAGCAGCCTTGTGCTGACATTTCAAACACCTCTCTAGAGTATCCACATGCAGCCTCGTTAGCGTTAGCACAAGGGTTAAATATTAATTACAGGGGAAGCTCACGGCAGATCGACCACAGTGGTGAACAAACTGCTACGAACCCCCAACCGAGTGTGACACCTGTGCGTGTGAAGTGGCTTCACGAAAGAAGGGCCTTTCTCGTAAAGGAGAGTGTGATGCTTGTGACACCACTGAGGGTGGCAAAAAGCCTGATGGGAACTCGCTGTGATGAGTCACTGATTATAATCAGGGAGATAAATCCACCCCCCATCAGGGTTCCTTTGAAATGAAAATGTGCTCTTTCAGAAAGAAGACTCCTTTAGTGAGGGTCTCAAGCCTGCGCCACTTAGAGACAAAAGCTTAATTGCAAAAAATGGCACTAATGCATCAAGCTAATGAATTCGGTCCATAATTAAAAGTGCAGTACAAAATTAGAAAAAAAAAAGAAAAATCTTCTGAGACCTGGGAGATCGTATAATTTTATCATTTTAGATAGTACAAAACTTTACACACCCCACATTATGTAAAACCTGCTGGTATAACAACACATGCACACAGGAAAAAAAATCCAAAAAACAAAAAGAACCAAAAACCAGCGTGAGCTGATTTACTAGCAGGATCTTCAGAAGATTCGAGCTTTCATTTACGTGAGAGAACACGTCTCAAAGGATTTGCAGTTTGTAACGTTTTACCCAAAGGTGCGAAATACACAGCGGCGTCTGTCCAAGTAAATTTGTAGAAGCCCATTTAAAGCAGCTGAAGACAAAATGATACTTATGTACCAGGACTTAATAATAAAGAAGATTTTCAAAGTGTTGGTTTCATAGAAGAGATTCCCAGCATGAATCCTCCAGCACCAACAGCGTCTAACGAAGGCTTTCACACAGTAATAAGGTTTGTCTGTATTCTTCTGCCTGGCATTCATATTGTATTTTGAATGTCTTTAATCAGTGTTATACCTGATTATGTATAAGAGTGGCTAGCTTCAGGTTCCTCTTCTGGGACTATCTTTAAGAACATTTAAGAAAATTGTTTAAGAACAATTAAAACATGCGAAGTGTTATTTTTCTTACCCCACTTCGCATGTGACATTATTCGTTATATTTATTCACATCTTCTTTGTATAAGGTGTCCAACATGCCCAACATATGCACATGCAATTTACCCGACTGCACACAAAAAACCCAGTAATTATTCAGAATTTGCGAGTTAATAAGTTAATTATACATGTTAAGATATTAATAGTGAAGAAGTCTGAAGGATAGCAGTTCAGAAGAGTGAGAATCTTTCCCATTCTCATGCTTGCCTTTATATTTGTTCCTATACGTGCATTTTAGGGAAGATCACAAAAAAGTTGGATATCCATGAAAAAAAAATATATATTTTTTTTAAAAGGTGGAGAATTCGGACGTGGAGCTGAACATATATTCTGTTCAGTGTCAGTCTGGCTTAGGGTTGCGTAGCCAATGTTGTCAGGCTCGTTGTTTTACAGCTTTGGGACACTTTTGAACTCCCATCATGGGTTTCTTTTAAAATCGATTCTAATAGATATTTATGCAAATAAAATACATTCAATTAGCACATTAAGGGTGATTTGCACCAACAAAGATTAAAGTAGGCATAGTGTAGGTCTAATCAAGGATTTGTTGATGTAGAATTTTAATTGTTGTTGCACCACTTAATTCTTTATGCATTGCTTAACAAAAACAAATCAGCAATTAAAACCTTGACCTGTGATTAATTCTGATTGTCCGCCATAATGGAATCGCCAGTGGAAATAAACAGCAACAATAGCTGCGTTTATATAGACTCTAATAATCTATTAATAATCAGCTTAAAGCTTGACTGGAATGAAATTTCTTCACGTAGACCACTCAGGCAATGAAATGCCCTGCTCCGGTTGAGAATTTAATCGGACTGAAAGCAGTGGTGTAGACCTCAGATAATCTGTCGATAGGAATATATCATCCGCGCAAGCGCTCAAGGGGATTGCCCTCTGCACATGTTCAGTACGCCTTCATGCAGCGATGACGTCCAGGTGCCTAGTTCGTAGTCTCGCGGTGACAGCGTCACACAGTACTATTGGACAGTTATAAACACAGCTAATGTTATTCACGTGAGACTAAGCATTAGTGTTACTTCTTTTCTTCCCTGAAAATTCTTCATCACAATAAAAGTCAACATTGAGGTGGTCCCTCATATTCCTTTGAGGATCTCTCTGGTTTTCTGCAACCCATCTCATATATGCTGCCATTTTGGAAACATAACCTTTTCCCTCAACCACCTCACCTGCTTAAAATTTGTTTAAAATTTTAGTTTAGAGGTTCAAAATGGATCCCTAAATCAAATGTAAATACGAGTTTAACAGGACTGAAATGAAACTAGGTTTACTGGGAAAAAAAACAAACAAACCTAAAACCAAAATTAAAAGAATGGTTTACATGGAACCCTAATTATTTATTTTTAACTATGTTTAAAGTTTTGTATAATTAAAGTATAATCCCTGTTGGGGCAATCCAGACCACGTTTAGTAAATTTAATAAAATATGTAATCAGCTCCAGTGTCTAATGATGGAAATAAAGGAAAAAAAATAATGTAATAATACAAGACTGCTTTAGGATTATGCTAAAACTATGTGCTTTAATACCACTTGTCCACTGAACAGATTTTATTAAAAAAATTATTATTTTTTTTTAAACACAAAGTATCTTATTCTGTACTCAGCATTTTCATTTCATCAGTGTTAAACCCATTAAGGGTTTGAAGGCATATCAGCTGTATTAATTCCCTCCACACCGTTTACTTGCTCTGACACGAGAGTCTACATGACTAAAACGTTTATCTCTTTGTTACTGAACTTGCATTCGCTCTGTAGTCTCGAGCTGTTTGACAGCTGTATGATTGATTTTACAGTAGTTGTTAAAATGCAATTTGCCCCTCATGCAAAACACATTTCGCAGGCGTTCCTGGGCACAGTTCACATAATGAGCTACAGGCAAATTTCTGATGCACTGGAAACGCTTATTGCCACTGAATCGAGTATCTTTTTTTGCAATCTACATCTGGCCCTCAGTTGTAACATTTGGCCACCTATAATCATAATTCTGCCAGATGTCATACACCACTACATCACTTCTCCCCAGTAAGGTCTAGTGATCACAGACCTGTGGATTTTGCCTTGAGCTTCACATTACTGTCCCTGTTTGCAGAACAAGTTCCTAATTCTTTCTGTATTCTGTTTATTGTAGCTACATTGTAAAACAGAGGTTCGTTTTCACTTTTACATTAAAAACATGAAGGATGAACATTTTTGCACTCCAGTGTAGAGTAGAGGTTTTAATCAATATCCAATCAACTGTACTGACCTTGCACACCTATGGTGCATTATCAGCACTCGCTTACAACACAACGATGTGAAACAGGGGTAGAAAAAAAAAAGAAGAAGAAAAAAACACTGATTTGTGCTGGAAAATTGGTCCAACAGTCCACGACGGGGCGCAACTAAATTGTATTCAACGTGAAATCAGAATAAAACCTGAACTGAATTGTACACCTGTTGAATCGCACTATATCTGAAGAGAGCTGAATTAGCGCTGTATTGTTTTTGGATCCTGTCGTACACTATGTATCGCAAACTATACAATTTTGTCCAGAAAACAGAGATTTGCTCCACTAATAGAAATGTTTCTTATAAATAAAACATTTGCACGGAGAGGCTGCTTCACTACGCTGATGTGTTCTGCTGAAGGCCAGTGGCAGCACGTGGACACTGTGCATCATGACTGCTCTGTGAGATAATCAGACAAATCGCACATTCAGTGCGTGCTGAGCCAGTGGACAGCGTGCGGCAGAGTGCTATAATCCGAGAAAGCTGTGGGGGTTGGAATAAATGAACAGAGATTTCTCCATCGCTCCTGCTGCATTGTCAGTGCTATGATTAGCTCTTGATACTTGACACTACTGTTGACAAATGCAGCCTAATTACAGTGGTTAATCATCATCGCTTGGGTGATGACAGATGGAAATGTCAGGAGGAGGAGGAAGGAAAAGAGGAGTCCATGACAGGATAAGAGGACAGAAGAGGGATAGGAGAGGTCAAAGGGGTTGCCCGTCATATTTTGCCAACACTCTGCCAAAGCTGTCAATATAAATGAAAATGTGGCCCATCTTGACAGACAAGCAATGAATTTTAACTGAAGAGTGAGACACTGAATTCTCAATGGAGAGGCAGAAAGCGCACACTGCCACCGGTGGTCCCTGGAAATTTCCTGAGAAAGAATTGAAATGAGAAGAGAATTCTGTGTGTGCGTGCATGTGTGTGCATCAGCGCACAGAGACAAAAGAAGAGCGCGAGTGAGTGGCGTCGGGTTAAAGCCATCATAACCAAGCTAATGTTTCAGAGATGGGAGTGCAGATGAGAGGCCGACTCTGTTTCACACATGGCTGCGTCTGCAAAACAAGTCAGAGGCTTTCTCTCTTTATAGTGAGCGAGAGCACAGCCCGCGGCATGCTTTCTCCAAGCTTGAGCTACGAATGCTATGCTTTCAATGTGAGAAAATCGGGTTCTGGGTTGTTGTTTTTTTTTTAATCTTTCTCTCATGATGCTCTGTGTTTCATGTCACTGACTGTACTTCTCTTTACTGAGACTGCAGTTCTGTACGTACAACCTGTACGGTATTATCTTTGATCAAGCACCAGCGGAGCAATCAGAATTCGTTTCTGGTTCAACGTTCCTTTACCCCTTCACTTTCCAATAATTTCCCAACCCTGACTATTTGGAAATTACCTCAAGGAAATTTGTTCCGGATGTGTTGGGTGGGTACAGACTTTAAAATCATCATGTAGCTTTGCACTGTGCTTTAGAACCTCGTTTGTGTTGTGTTGGAAATTTTAAAACAGGGACCATATTTAACTCCAGTTTACTGTTTATTCTGGTGGCAAAATAACTGTCGGCGTACGCTTTAATATAAAATGTTAAATATTAGGATATGCTGGATCAAGTGCTATTTTATAAGCTGCTGATTTTTTTAATAAACCACTGTTGGACTATTCACATGGTAATATACAGGCAGTCAACTAGACTCTTATTAGATATATCCTATATCTATACCATCAATGCCATATACTGCTGCTTGGGACTAATAAAAGAATTTCAGAACACAATTGTCAAACAGAGTTCGTTTTGTAGAGCGTATAATGTGTATAGAGGTGTTTATAATTTACTGTCTTTATGTACAGATAGTGCAGCTTCAGTCACTGTGCCGTGCTGCGCTGCACTGCGTAGCATCACGATTCTGAGAAAACAATATTTATGGAATCCCTAAAATGGCAAGTCATCAAATGAGGTGTCTGCAGTGTTCCACGCTTTGTACCTGTAGTCACCTGAGATTAGCCTCAGCTTCCCAGAGACCTGCATACTGGGTTTAATTCGTTCCGAGACTCTGCTCCTGACCCGGATCAATGATTTGTTCACAACCTGAGTCAGTCCCTTGTTCGGGAACCGAGTCAGTTTTCTGTACATGAGCCGAATCAGTTCTCTGTTCGTGAACCGAGTCAGTTCCTTATTTGCGACTCGAAACTGTCCCTTGTTTGCGAACCAAGTCAGTCCCTTGTTCACAAACTGAGTCAGTCCCTTGTTCGGGAAACATGTCAGTCCTTTGTTCGGGAACCATGTCAGTCCCTTGTTTGGGAACCATGTCAGTCTCTTGTTTGGGAACCGAGTCAGTCCCTCGTTCGGGAACCCGAGGCAGTCACCTGTTCATGAACTGAGGCAGTCACTTGTTCGTGAACTGAGGCAGTCACTTGTTCGTGAACTGAGTCGATTCCCTGTTCGTGAAACGAATCAGTTCCTTGTTCGCAAACCGAGTCAGTCCCCTGTTTGGGAACCTAGTCAGTTCCCTTGTTCGTGACCCGAGTCAGTTCCTTGTTTGGGAACTGAGTAAAGTTCTGTGTTCGCGACCCGAATCAATGATTTGTTCACGACCTGAACCAATTATTCCCATTGAAACGAATGTAAATACAATGAATGTGTTTCAGTCCTCAAATAAAACAATAAACCATAGAATAAAGTTAAAATAACCTTAATTACAGCAAAATAAACCTAAATGAAATAAACAGACGAAAATCTGTTCAGAAATTTAGTTCATACATAGATTTGTTCGTCGTCCAACACGTCCGTGAGCCGAGGGTCCACTGTACCTAAAGTTTATAAAGAATAGTAAATAAATGGGGTTTTTTTGTTTGTTTGTTTATTTTTTTTTAATGTTCTTCATTTAATTCAAAATATTGTGGGGAAAATCGAATCATAAACCCAGTAACCCATAACCTTACTTTATTTTTACATTTTAATTTAAGAGCAAAGAAACAAAACACAGTGCTTTTTCAGTCCATATTTTCTATCCCTAATAAAGTGTCCCTAGAGTAAAGATCCCTTTTCTATCCCTCTTAAAGTGTTTGTGTTTACAGGCAGCGGTCAAGAGCCTATTAAAACCACAGCTTTGACACATCTACTCAAGGAAAATCCCGCAATCTTGGAGGTGTGAGCTTCAATCAGATCATATACATCATCAAAATATTGAAACAATAAACTTATTTAACGGCGGTTGGCTGGCTACTGAAGCCCAATAGCTAGCTTGCTAATGGCAAGTAATTTAAAATCTTCCACCAAATCACATTGCATTTCAATTCACAAAATTATTAGAAAATGTCCCTGAGGTACTTAAAATATTAAAACTACAGGATGCTCCTGTGTCCTAGATTACCTCACCAGAATCTAATCCTTCTGGATTACTATCCCCATCATCATCATCATCCCACTGTAATCACAGGTCTCGTCCTTACCTTTCTGTGATGAATCTCTGTGGCGGATCCCCGATGGACGGATGTCACTTTGGTCTGAAATACAAACGAGGGATGACAGGTGAGCGCTCTGACACACAGCTGCACTGACAGAACGAGGCAAAAAAAAGGAGGGCAGGGTTAAAAAGGAAAGGGATGAGGACGGACAGGTTCAATTATTGGCCTCTTATTGGCTTCGGGTGGCCTGACCTCCTTTAACATCAAACACTTCATCAGCACTGGATAAGAGACCCGGAGGTCATGTTAATAGGACTGGAGCAGATCAGCACTCTTTTAGCAGTGGACTGACCAACAGAAGAGATCAATCATATAGATTACATTCACATGGGCTTTAAAAAAAAAAAAATCATACTGTACATTAAACTCATTGGGAAGGAGATATGTACAGAATCTCCATGTTGTGTTTTTATTTCGTATAAATGCTACCATGCCTAAATCTCTAGCCTAGACAAGCTAGCCTTAGACCAAACCTGTTGTTTGCTTCTTTGTTTTTCTGCCTTTGCAAACCCAATGAATGTGGCTAAATATTTGCATGTCATTTGCATTTTCCCATCTGGTTGAATTCACTAAAATATACATCAACATAGAAAAAAAATACGCTCAAATCTGTCATTAGTTGACACTGTTTCCTGTCTCACTTGAGAGAGACATGGACAGTTGGACAGAGATCAGGTTTATATGTGACAAAGATAATAAGCATATGACAGAGAAGGAAGATTATAAGAGTAAGTGTTTATCCCATGCTTATTAAATGGCTTTGTAAACTACAAAATACTTCCATATTACATAAATAAGAAAAGTACAACTGGATAAAAATTGACGCAAAAAAACCCCAAATATCAATCAGTCAGTCAATTAATCAATCAAGCCAGATTGGACTAACTCTCCAATTCAATGGTTTAAAATATTACCATATTACTAGAAATCATCAAAAATTTTAACTACATTGTAAATACACATTAACTACAGTTGACCTTCAGCTCGCGAACGCATTGAATGGTGAACAAATCGAAGTACAAACTAAATTCCCCAGCAGATTTTGTACCAACCGACGAACAAATCCTTGACTGACCCACGCTTTGCTGCACAAACATTCAGTTCCGGTCAAGCGCTCGTGGTGTGAACGTGTTCAACGCAATTTTTCATTGTGTTTCTATACAGTGGCAGCTGGTAGCTCTGGGGGTTAAGACGTTGGGCTACTGATCGGAAGGTTGGGAGTTCGAATCCAAGCACCACCAAGCTGCCACTGCTGGGT
>JAQLOM010000010.1:4502700-4515604 GCA_030068315.1 Chrysichthys thysi | reverse complement strand
CACACACACACACACACACACACACACACACACACACACACACACACACACACACACACACACACACACAGATATGTTATTAGCTCTCCAGGGGGGTTCTATTGTCCTATGTCCTGTATGACTGTAGGCAAACAGAGCTAGAGGCTCCACTTGTATCTAACCCTAATCACAGCTTCTGGCCCTTTATGCATTTTGAATGAACCATGTTACTCTACAGAGAGAGTAATGAGGCGAACACACACTCGTAAACACACACACATGCACACGCACACACACACACCAGCTGTTTCTTTCTTTTGTCCTCTTTAGCCATACTGACACTATCTCAGACCACAGCAAAGGAAACACATGGTAGCACGCTCTCTCTCTCTCTCTCTGTGGCTCTTGCTATTTCTCTGTGTCTCAGTGTGTCTTTCTCTGTCTATCAGTCCGTGTCTCTATTTGTGTCTTTCCCTGACTTTGTTTTTCCCTGTTTCTCTCATTGCCTCTGTGTGTCTCTATTTGTTGTTGTTTTTTTCAGTCTTTCTTTGTCTGTTTCTCTCTCTTTACCTCTCTCTCCCGGTGTCTCACCCTGTCTCGGTCTCTCTTTGTTCCTCCTCCTCTGTCCCGGTCTCTCTTTGTTCCTCCTCCTCTGTCCCAGTCTCTCTTTGTTCCCCCTCCTCTGTTCCGGTCTCTCTTTGTTCCCCCTCCTCTGTCCCGGTCTCTCTTTGTTCCCCCTCCTCTGTCCATCCGATCATTCTGTGCCTCCATCTCTCTCTGTCCCTTTCAGTGTTCGACTAACGTTAGCTCACGATTCTCCTACGGTTAGTTTCACAAGAACCTTCTCCCAACATTTAGACAACGTTCTCATCAGAATGCGTATGCATCAGAATGCTCCCCAAAGGCTTTAGGAACCTAAAAACCTGAATGTTCTCTTACGGTTCCTTTGTGCCTTTTCACACCATGTTGATAATTGGTTGCACTTTAGTATTTATTCACACAACTATATGAGAACGTTCCTAAAACGCTCCACAGATGCTGACAAGGTAAAGTGGGAGCCGGCACAGCTGTAGGTTAAAATAGGATTTATCACACTTTCTAAAAAATACATACATACATACATACATAAGTAAAAATCAACAATACAGACATTTGTACAAACACCACAATTGAAAATGATCGTTTGTGTTTGTTGGGAAATTAAGAACGAAAATCATCAACAAATAACAGCACGATATATATTGTATAGTCTTTCCCTTTCTCTTTCTAACTGTCTGTAGATCAGTCTGTCTCTGTGCCTCTGTCTCTCTCTCCCTCTCTTCGTGTCTCTCTGAAACATGTCTAGTTCACCTGACCATGGCGATAACGATAATGACGCACAGTCTGATGCCAGGTCATTAATGTAATAGGTTCGATATTCACGGAAAACGATATTCATAGATGTGATGAACATTAGTTACATTTCAGCACATTCATACAAAAATGCACACACGACCGAAAAAGGTGCAAATGTGCGATAAGGAGTAAAGTACTGCTGGGTACACTGTTATAGGGACAACAAAATTAATGGAAAGGTGTTTTGATGCAGAGTAACAGGAAACAGAGATACTCTTACCACCATTGAGCTTATTCTTCACCACTGACAACACATCTCCAAGCGGTTTATTCCTCAGACTACATCTGTTTGTGTAAATGCTTACTGGATGATTATGCAACAGAATACTTTACTAAACCGCAACTAGCTGAGTAGCAAAAATATTCACTAGTAGTGCAGAGTCGTATACACTGTATAACAGAGACCGCTTATAACTCGGCTACTGGATAGAAACAAGTCGGCCTAGTAAATCTGATCATCCAGCATGAGTATACAGATTTTACTGAAGAAAACTGTATTTAAAACAATAAATAAATAAAATAAAATAAAATAAAAAATAAATACACCATTATACGCAGTGAAGACGAGTATGTGCAATACCAATGCTACATTTTTCATACTCGATACCCTGCAAGGTTAGTAGAGCATGTCGGGGAAAAAAACCCAAATGCCTGATGTTTATTACAGCCATGTTGAAAACAAGACCAACAGATACTTAAGCAGGACAAAATGACTTGACCTACCGTTTGGCATTTTACAAAACAATGAAAATGTATAGAATTATGTAATGCGTCCAAATACCGGAGGAAATTCTGTGTGTCTGTGCGATTGATGGAGACTTAGTGATGAGTATTTGACTTGGTAACTTGAGTATTTGATCCAAGAGTGAAAATGCCCTCACACACACACAGGCGCACACGTGCCATCGATCTGTTTGTGTACTGGAGTGGAGACAGGCTATTTGCTACTGACATCACACCTTTAGAGATGGTTGTTAATCCTCACCTCTGGGCTTTCACTGAACAGGATTGGCAGGATTAAGAGCATGTGTGTGCAATCTTTTTGCACAACAACACATAAAGCCCACCAGAAAAACACTAAGCGGACCAATACACATCACAAATACATCTTGCTAATGACGGCAGGTGGCAAACGGGGGAAGAAAAAAAACACATTGTAGAAACGCCACATCCAGTTTCGACATCGGACTGATTTCACAGCAGAAAACACCGTATCAGACGTAGGAGGGAGAACAAATAGAACAGATCTGATCTCATTTTGAAAGAAATCCAAAAACTGCTAAGGAATATCACAGAACTGCTAGGAGGGCAACATAATAACATGAAGGGCAAGAAGAGAACTTCCAGATGGGTTTGAGCTGACAGGGAGGCTAATGGAACGCAAATAATCACTCTTTACAAACATGCTGAGCAGAAAAGCATTTCAGGACACACAATTCGTCCAAACTTGGATGGACTGAAGAAGATTCCATCGTGTTCTTTTCCTGTCCGCCAAGAACAGGACATTTGGAAACTTAAATACGACAAGCTTAATAAAACATTCAGTCATAAAAGTTTCTTCTTCGCTTCATCCATGGAATTAAAGTAAATACCATGTACCCTCCACTTGTGGCCACACGCTGCACTCCAACACGGTGTTTAACTTAGCTAACTCCACAGGCATTACTGACGAGCTGTGACACGCTGGGACTGACACTCACCTGTAGTGCAGTGATAATAGGCTCCACCTCACTGATGAAGTGACCTGCCACCAGCTCGGCAGCTTTAGCGGGGTTAATGCTAACCAGCTCCTGTAAGACAGGGAACATCCAGTGAGCATTTAGGAAATCAGGGATGAGCTCAGGGGAGCATCTTGAATGGTTTTTACTTTAGGTTCATGCCCTGCAAGCAGCGGTTCGCTTGTTGATTTGTCATTTGTGTCTTGTGAGCGTGCAGCGGTTGGTAATACTCTTGCTTGTGGGTGTGTACTGTTCCAGCGTTTCTTCAGTTCCTCTGAGAAACAGTAGCAGGCAAAACATACAGCTAATAGTTACAAACAAATTAAATAATCAGCGTGAAAACTGGTTTCTTGTTGTGCATGCTACATGCTAGGCTTCACCCTAGCTCAGTGGTTCCTAAACTTTTTCAGTACGAGACCCAGAAGAGAAATTTGGTGTCACAGTGGGACCCAAACTTACAAAGATACATCAGGAATACTCAGAATATCTACATTTACACAGAACAAACCTGCTAAATGGCGACCTAGTAAATAAAGATTGACTACCCTTTTTGGGTCGTGACCCTTAGTTTGGGAAACGTTGCACTAGCTAAATTTTATTAGATTAGCAAAGCAAGCTACATATACTAGCCATGTTGTCTCACCACTTTCCTCCGAGCTTGTTGTTTGGGGTTTTTTCTACGTCTCTAATGAGAGATCATGTATGTCAGGACCGTAAGTCTCTAATCTTTGTCTTGAAACATTTCTTTATTGACTTGGATGCGTCTTCGACTTATTGGCATTTGTACTTAGACTTCCATCCATTTAATAGCTATACAGCTTATTAATTAAGGGTCTCGGGGAAGCTGACGCCAATCCCTGATGGTTTTGAGTGAGAGGTTTTTGATGGTTTTCAGCCGTAATCTTGACTCGATCTTGTTTTCACTTGGACTCTATCTTGACTTGGCCTTGACCTCCATAAGATTCTTAATCTTATCCAGTCTTAGTCTTGTACTTGAACAAATGGTGATCTTGAATACAGCCATAGTATATGACAGGATGATTCAAAACCAGGGCTGTTCTTGCATTTTGTCAAATCAGACAGTAAATGGGAGCTGACTGAAAGTCAGAACTATAGTTGTGAGTGGGGAACTTTATTGAAAAAAAAAAGAAAGAAAAAAGAAAAAAAAAAGTTAGACCACATGGGCTATAGGATTAGTCTGAGGAACCATTCGAGCAAATCATTGGGATTTGTCATTTTATTGTTGTCAGACTTAATTTGCATAGAACTAAAAAAAAAAATCTCAATTTAAAAGGTACTTGACAAACTTGACACTGCATTTGCGTAATACATAGAAAATGAATTGTGATCTGTCACTTTGTCACCTTGCAGTGTGAATCGAGTACAATGCACTGCTTAGCTGTGCTAAACAAGTTGTGTTAACTTGAGGTTGCATTTAAGATCCCATGGACTATTGAAAATTGTTTCTTAAACTACTATATCAGAGTAAAGTAACCAAGAATAAACCGGATATCGAAAAGAACTCGTATCTAACAATGTCCCAAATCATTATAGTCACAAATGCAGATAGGAATTACCTTATACACAGGCCCAGAAGCAGATAAATATTATCATAACGCAGTATTTAAATCTTAAAAACACAAATTAACCTGGAACTTTATGAAGGAAAATAGTAGTATGAGTGATTTAGGTAGAACTATGGGTAGAACTTTAGAAGTCTCATCGAACAAGAAGCTAAGACTTCTTTGTGTACATTTCTTGGCCGGACTCTTCCTTTAAAGCAATCCTTCACTCACCTTAATGTGCTCTAAGGATTTGTTCCATGTGGTCTGCTTCTCCTCTGGGCTGTAGCCAGGCATGGACAGGATGTTATGGATGTAGTTATAAACCTCCTCCTAGCCGAACAACAGAAATTCTTGGGCTTTAGAGAGAGCGGCACAGATAAGGAAACATGGATTAAGAAACCAGTAAAAATTAAGAAGGAGTGAAGATTTACCTTTCTTAAGGGGTCCTTCAGGTAGCAGGCAATGATTCGATCATACAGGTGCTTCTGCTCATACAAAAACTCACAGATCTGATAGCTAGATTGAGACAGGGAACAAAGCATAGACAGGGAGACAGATAAGAGAGGGTGAGAGAGATATTAAGCTAAAAAAAAAAAAAGCTAGCTGATGAGCAGGTGGGAAACTTTCTTTGACCTGAATGTCCCTGGAAAAAATCAATTCAACTCACAGCTTAATTGCTACCTAATTATACAGAACAGGTTGAAATGAAATGCGAAGGCAATTGAAGGTAATTAGTCTGAAGCCCTTGAGGGAGAAAACGTCCCTCTGTTTCAACACGCAAAAGCCCACAGCCAGACAAAATAATAGACCGTAAACATCGATTATAATCTAAGTTTTAGACTGCATTTATCACTACAATGAGGATTCATTATAAACAGTCACCTCGTACAATGCAGGGCATTTGACTCATACAGAAGCAGAACATAACAATGCTCGATAAACAATCTCAAGTAAGGATCTCCATCGCTGAGGCAGACGCACTGCCAATGATCTGATACTTTCAAGATACACATGAAATAACTACAAATGCAATACGACATGATTCACCCCTGTTGCAATGCGGTGTGATTCAACACGATTTGATTCATCAAAATGCGATTCAACATGACACGATGTGATGCAAAAAAAATATGATGCTATGCAATTCAATATGGAAGCTCTTCGTCCTCCATCATAATCTTCCATGTGACTCAAGAAGTGTCCAAGGCGAAATCCGGGTGGCACTCTGGCGAAACAGGCACAGGGAATTTTATTTTAAAAATTTCTTGGGGCCATATCAAGCTCAAGTCACGATGAGTGAGCCACTACAACAGGGTCTCCCGATCTCGTGCAGTATCTCGTGTCTTGTGTGACTCGCCCAGACTCGCCTGTAACTCACACAAGACTTGAAGGGAATTGGCCGACAGTTGAGAAACAGTTTAGAGAGAAGGACTCAATCTAAATATAAAAATTATTGGTCAAGCGGTCACATTTGTGGTCACATCTCTGAACACCTAAAGCATAGGGCCTCTACTAATAATTATATATTTAAAAAATCTGATTTTTCAGATGCAGAGATGTCAGAAATGATGCATACCAATTTCAACCCATATGTTACCGCATTTTTTTCATCTGGGCAATCACATCGTGAACTTTTAATTCGGCGCATCAGTCCAAATCTTAGCATCCCTAATCTCAAAGGTATACCTCAGGGTCCTCTAATAAGAACATTTAATTTTACTATAATGTATCAAATTTGTAACACCAACTATATAAAACTCAACTCCACATCTGAAAATATAAGAGCACCAATCCCTTAACCAGTCCAGAGTCATTGTTGCCGACAGGATGTCTTCCTGTGACTCAAGTACCCACACTTTATAACCGTCTGGAGATGAAGAGCATCTCAGAAAGCACAACAAATTTTGATGTGTAACGCACTTGGAGGAAAGAGTTATCTGCCTTCTCCTGTATACATGAGCTCACAAATGCCCAGCACTGGCTAGTGTCACTGTGATCGTGTTTCTATTGAGCCATTAGGGAGCTATTTTATTCAAACATTTGAAAAGAATGAAAGCTTTGAATGGGGGACTTTGAAGGGAAAATGCTTGCAGCAGTCATTACAAATAGAACTCCTGAAAAAAAAATTTTCAATGGGCCTGCTAAATTTATTGTAAAGAGGGATAGATAAACATTAAATGACTAAAACAGAGCACATTATCCTGAATCTTGTCTAGACTGAAGATGAGGGAGTGATTCTAGCATTTAAAATGCCTCTTACATCCCTGGTGTGCAAGTTCCTATTTATAATAAATGAATTAATGGTAGTTCTATTTTCCGAGAATTAATATTTGATATAAGCAATTCAAGGGTGGTCCTTGCTGAAGAACTAAAGTCCTGGGGGTGGACCAGGACCGCATCCAACCTTTCCTCTAACCCTGAATCATAACCTCTAAACCCTACCCTAACCTTAATCCACAAGATGTTCTACAACACAGACCAACACACTTATGAACACCACATCCAGCCTGAAACACACTGGACTTTGGGTTCAACTCCAGCCAGGTAACAGGCAGTGGGGTCGGTCGGGTCCGGACTTTAGGTTCCGCAGTGTGTGATATGCCTGAGGTAACACAGCTCTCACTGTAATATTAGTGGTTGATGCATAAAGTAGGACTCATCCAGTTCATAGCTACAGATTAAACTAAGAGACTTGGCGAATAAAAGGTCAAAAACTGACTTGGAAATTAAGGCACTTAAGTTGACATTAATGAATTATGTATCTCTGAAACTGACTTGGCAGCTCATTATGTTAATAAATGTCTCAAGATCAATCTATCCATCACAGTTAGGTTTTATGTCAAAAAATAACACACTTCGGGGCATGCGTGATATTGTTTGACACAAAGTCTAATTGTAATGGAGAGATTGATTGATCTAACCCTAACCCTACAGGCTAATATTCAAATTTAAGGATATTTATAGATTAACTGCTCTAACCCTAACCCTAACCCTATGGGAAAATTTTCCAAAGTAGTGTGATATGATGCAACCCAACATGAAACAGAGTTGCAGTTACCACCATGAGGCTGTGGAGCAGGCAAAAAAAAAAAAGTTAAAAAATGTTTTTGCCACATTTTAACACTAACATTAGACTTACAGCTATCCATCTTCTTCATGATACTAACAATCAATGATTTTTTTTTCCTTCTTCAGGTTGCGAGTCATGTGTGAGTCCGTGCTGTGTGACTAGTCAGCTCTTTTACAAAACAAACACTTACAATTCGGCCTTTTCTGCCAGCGTGAGGAGCCGGTGCTCGTCGAACTGGACCATGCCTCCCACCTGCAGTAACTCCAAGAGCACCTGCAAGGACGGATACCGCTGTGAGAAAGTCACCTGACCTAATCAGAGCCGTTTCGGAGCTGGATCTACATGGACCTATTTATGTATTTATCAGCACATGACAGAAGGGCTTAAGGCTTCAGGAAATAGGATTCAATTTGTGGCGGTGGGATTTGGTGCGCTTTGAAAACTGAGCAGCACGAGATTAAAGGGAGATGCTGTCCCAGCCGAATACCACAAATGCCCCGGCATTCCCCCTCCAACAGGTTGCTGGATCTTATTTCTTAGAACAAATTTACCTGCGCACCAATAAAATATTTCTATCAGACAAAACAATGTATTATTACCAAGAACACTAAATAATAATCAGTGCTGAGGTGATGTCATGTGGTCCAATGTAAAGCAGAGTTACAGTAGTCCCCCGCTATATTGAGGTTCACAGTTTGTGTCCCCAGATATTCGCTGATTTTTATTTAGAATACAGTTGAACCTCTCATCTACGGACACCGCATTAACGGATGTCGGATGCAACACACAAAAACCGCTGGTCTGAATACATAATCCATTAGCCAGAATGTCCGGTACGAAAGGTTAAAAATCCGGGTGTTGCGAACTGAGTCCAGTAGTTCAGCAATTGTCTGCTAGGTGGCGGTGGCGTGCGTGCGTGCTACTATTTACTTACAAGCGTCGATTGAGCTGTGGTCGTTGTGAAGTGATACTGTGTTTTCTGCGATTATTTGGTGGTTTTCACCTCAATGTTTTCTCAGTGTACTTACCTATTTATGTTGGTCGTTATGCTGCTTGTCATGTGTACAGTACTTGGGGAGCACTTTTATGGACCTTAGTGCAGTTTTTCCTTACATTTCCATTATTTTAACCCCCCCCCCCCCACACACACACACACACACACACCCTCTTCACATCATCTGACTATTCAAGTTAACGGACAACCTCTCCCCAATTAGCCCATTAATGAGAGGTTCAATTGTATATCAAATTTTTTTTCCCCGGTATTTTGCGACATCTGCAAACCCTCTAGTGAATTGTTTTTATGGATTTTTCGACGGAGGAATTCGTCAAACAGCTGTTTCTTGATTCAGTTGCTCATGTCGGTACAGTACCATCTGTTGTTTATGACAACTGTAGTGGTTCTGAAATACAGTCTGTAGCAAGTGGTTGTTAATTACAGTATTATACAGTACAGAAAAAGCCTAGACTAGGTTAGTGTACTACATACATACAGTATCTAAAATATAAGTCTAGGCTTCGCTAGTATAGTATACAGCACATTACAGTACTCTCTATAAATGTGATGTTTCTATGAATTCGACACAAACTTCACCTCGCTGCATGGTCGCAAATGTATTCTTTATGTGTTTAATTATGTCTAGAATGTGTTTAAAGAGTGTGGGAGGATCATTTAGGGCTTAAACTAAAGGGCTTAAAGCATTTGAGGGTGGCGACCACCTTTCAGGATTTTCATCTTTCGCGGGAAGCTTTGGAACGTGACCCCCGTGAAAGACGAGGGACTACTGTATTTGATTATTTTCCTTTAACAGCACAGCATTAAGTGTTTTATTGCTCTTATACCGCAGTGATTTACCAACAGGTATAAATTTTGATTTATTATGAGGAGACATATCATACTTTTCACCCATCTGTAGTTACATTTAATGTTGTGGAACATCCCAGACCCAAGATCCTGTTTTCTCTTATTATTAAATGATGCCTCCATAATAACTAAGCAAGGCTATGATCGCAAGTCGATTAATAGATACATGCTAATGCTAATCCCAGCGCACCTTATGTTGAATAGCCATGTTTGAACTTAACAGGCTAGCTAAAAGCTAACAAAGCACAAACCCGTCAGCATGTAAATAATCACTAGCCGCAGATTATTGGAAGTTTTGCTAATTTTAAGCATTTTATGATTCGCCTATAGAATGAGACAATTTCAAGCTTGAAAATAATATAAAAATGGCTTGAAATAGGATTAATAATCTTATATTTGGTGTATTGTAACCTTAGAATATGACTATATTCATGATATGTTCACTTGCTAAGTTATTATTTTAAGATGTACGTCTATGCATTTCACTTGTAAGCCTTCTGGTAAATAAATAAATATTAATTAGCTGAATTAAAGGTGAGGTACTCTAATGAATCAAGTTAATGAGTTTTTACCTGCTGCCTCTCCGTGTGTCTGGAATCATCGTCTGGACTGCACAGAAACTCCAGAACCTGAAATCAAGCAGATCTGGGTTAAACAAAGCACACTTCCTACACAAATCACGCTGTGTTTAAGGTGACCGTATTGAGCTCCATATTGAGTCAGAGCAAGTACAAGTTCGTCAAGGCGAAGAAATGAAAGCCATCCACAACAACAACAGCAACAAAGTGTAAAAGATTTACAGCTGCTCTTCACTGGCGCCAGCCTCGATTCCTCCCAGCCCATCACTTTCAGACCACGAAATCACTTTCACACCTCTAACAAGACGGAAGTTATTTTTACGGTGAGCTGCTAATTGCCTTGGAGTCGTCACCACATTTATGCCTGCTGCTGTTTCCTACAAACGTGATGATGTGCGCTGTACATAACGTACATAATCCTACTATGCGGTGTCACTCGGGCTTACGTGAGTTACGTGTGCACAGCGAGGATTTAATATGGAGATTAATCTCTATTCAGAAGCTGCGTGATAGTGGTGTAGCAGCAAGGCGTTCGTCCTATCGTTAGGAGAGTGGCAGTTTGAATCCTGGACGATTCCCTGCCAATCACTGCAACTCTAGCCAATCGCCAGCATCTGCGAGCTCAGGTATGCAGAAGAAGGTGGATATCGCTGTCGTCCACATGGATCATCCACAAGTGAAGTTAACTTTTAACAAGTAAAGACCACATGATCACATAGTATAAGCTACTAATCAATCAATCATCCCCATACAGGTATAGATATTAGTAAACAAAATATAATAATAAAGGCACCTGATCAAATAATTTCCTGTTGACGAAGAGGGTGTTGTCAGGTTTGGCTAGCTGCCGAGCGAGGAAGGTGAACAGGCAGCCCACCTGAGAGGGGGTGAAGTCTGAGTTATCCACCATGACCTGCCCAAAACATACACACACGCAGAGATTTCATTAAAAAGCTGTGGATAAAAATAACTCTACTATTCATGAGTGTTCAGAGAGGGAGGGAGGGAGAGCATAAGAGAAGCTGCAGATGAGAGAGAAGGTGGGCTGTGAGTAAGGGATGTGGGATGAGCTATAATAAGAGCGTTTGATGGAGGACTTTTAAGCAGCCGCTTAGTCGAAATATACGAGCTCCTGCGCTGATGAAGTGATTACATTTAGCTGATTACCAGCCTGCTGATGACAGTGAGGACACACAAGAGAGAAGTGTGTTGTGTGTGTGCTGTGTGTGTGTGTTGGGGGGGCGGTGTATGGATGGTGGGGCGGATGATTGCGAGAAAGCGCATGATAAATGCCAGTAAAATAAAAATGAATGATTTCTCTACCTTGAGTAAAATGTCCACAATCCTTTGCTGGTACTCCAGAGCCTGTTTGTCATTCTTAAAATCCTCGAATGTCTAAAACGGACAAAATTGTTACCAAGATCATTCTACCAACAATGGACCGTATATCATTATCCACTAATCCCAAACAGTGTTATATATTATATTGTATTATATTATATTATATTACAACCCCAATTCCAAAAAAGTTGGGACAAAGTACAAATTGTAAATAAAAATGGAACGCAATGATTTGCAAATCTCAAAAACTGATATTGTATTCACAATAGAACATAGACAACATATCAAATGTCAAAAGTGAGACAATTTGAATTGGACACTTAACAGTTTTTTCACAAGTGTCTCTGGAGTAATTTAAACAGAAAAAAAAGCCAGATAAGTGACTGAAGGCTGTGGAAAAACCTCATTACTACAGCTGGCGTAACATAAATAACAACAGAAACAAACCATCACAAATAAATGTCAATAAAAATATTGTAATGAACCATAAGGTGTGCTATAAGAGCAAAAAAAAAGTCGACTCTAGGATTCATGTTGGAGCTGCTTTGAATATTTTCCAAGAACAGCATGTCCCATCATGGTTTATTCCTTACTTAAATTCTTTTGATTTACTTGAGAAAGCTTACTTCAACAATCTAATGCATTAATTACATCAATGAAATTTATAAATGTGAACTGGGTTATCATCCAGATCCTATCTTTGGACCACACCCCCTACCCGAGATGCCTGTGTTCATCCCAAACTACATGCTGAGAAAGAATGTGATTTTATCCTCAAAATGGCTTCTGCAACTATTGATTGTATTCTTTCCCCCTAGCTCTGCAACATCTGCATTCACGTCCATTTTTATACACAACAGTGCGTCAGAATAATAATAATACCACATCACATAAGCCTAACTGGAACTTGACACAGTTAGAGGTGTGTGTTGCTTTAGATATGCAGATTGTTCGAAGGTTACTGGTAGCTAGGCCTGGTAGAAGAGAATTGTCTACATTTGTTTCTTTCATGAAGTTATGGTATGATTCGCACCAGAGCCAGGACGTTGAGAAACTCGCGGGTATCGAAGTGCAGCAGGGTCCGGATGTACGGATACACCTCTTCCTCCTGGATGGCTTCTAATGAATGCAGACGAATCAGGAACTCAAACACCTGAAACACATTCAGAATGAATTGAGAACATTAATAAAATACGTTTAATAAAACTAGTGTGTGTGTATGTGTGTTTTCACAGCATGAGCCATTATCTGCTATTCAAACAGACACAAAGGCTACTAATGAGACATCTCCAATGCAGCTACTATAGATTATGAGGATAGTAAACTGTGTGTGTGTGTGTGTGTGTGTGTGTGTGTGTGTGTGTGTGTGTGTGTGTGTGTGTGTGTGTGTGTGT
>JAQLOM010000010.1:4469830-4480068 GCA_030068315.1 Chrysichthys thysi | reverse complement strand
AGAGAGAGAGAGTGAAAGAGGAATTAAGAGAGATAGAGAGAGATTTATACAAATAAAATTTATTTATTTATTTATTTTGTGTCCAGAAAAATTAAAATGTGGCACACCTACCGCTCCAACTGAGAACTAAACCTTTAGTGCACTCCCGTAAACCACTGGGCACCTTCTATGATATGAAGATTCAATATTCACAAGCTTAATATCTAGCTAAAGTGCCTCATATCTATTTATGAGACATCATAAGGGCTGAAACTTCTGAGGGTTCAGCGAAAGGTAAACAGTAATATCTTTGGACAGAAAAAGTACTGGTGGTAGCTCTGCAAAAACTCTTAAGGCATATCCATTATGTTCGTGACTTCTGTAGCTGCATGATTCTGTATGTTTATTTGGCTCAAAGCAGGAGAAGATTGTCGTGACAGCCATGTGATTAATTGTCCTGGCAAGTACACAGATTTCAAGTGCACTGTTAAACCTTCATTGCAAAAAAGAAAAAAAAAATCGTAACTAAGAAAATCAGAATCAAAGCACTGTGGCCACAATAGTTACTTTCCTCCTTTTGTGCTTAAAAAATAGGGACTTTCAGTGGACTTGTAAAACCTAGGTGACCTTTAAAAAGCATCGACTTGACCCTCAAAACACACTGAGGAGCCAGGGACTGAAGTACCCTTGCATTTGGAGAGGTCTTTTAAATATCCTCATGGGCCAAATTTTAAAAGGCTGATCTGAGAACAGCTGGAGACTGAAGGTTAATAGAAGCATTGTGTCAAAGCTGAACGTCCCACTGCTCTCAGAGCTCAAGTTCAAGAGGCGCAATTAAAGCAACGAGGTGTCAGAAAGTGTGCTGGGTATGAGTGGTAGTTAAAGGAAATTGGTTCTTGTTCTTTTTCCCTTAAACAGACCCCATGGGGTGCTGAGGTACAGACCTCAGATGTGTCAATGTACATACACACACTCCCTGTTAACAATTCAGGCAAAACTAACTGACAAGTGCTAAAGATGTCTGAGGGTTATAAAGGCTCAGAACTGCACCACTTCTGCTTAAAAAAACACTCAGAAAGACTTTCTATAACCTGCTGCTCTCTGTCTAAATTTTAGTTTACGGTTATTATTAACACACACACAGACACACACACACGGGGAACAGACCGATGAAATGCACATGACAGGAGGCGAGAGCTGCGCAAAGCAATCCAGAACTCAAAAAATATATTTTTTTAAATGGAGGATTTTGATCTTGGAAAGTTCATGGAGGCTGGCATTCAAATTTGTCAGGGATCGAAATGGACATTTTTTTAATATAATACAAACAAACAAACAAACAGGATTCTGGGAACATCATGTATAAGATCAGGTTGTGATGTCGCAAATTAAGCTTGGACCTATTATGATCAATATGCAAATTACTGTGCAGCCTAGTTGCTAGATTAGCAAAGTAGCCAGATAACTTCACAAATATTATCAGTGACCAAAATCGCAGTTGGCATGGTAACATTATAGCTCGACAGTTTGGGCTGCTGTGAAATAAATCAGCCGAGCAGAGACTGATGATGTGAAAAGCAACTCGGATATAATAAACAGGGTGTGTCTTATTTACATATTCATACATATTTATGGGTCATGCTGTTTTTAATGAGAATGAATGTGTAGAGATGTTCATGGGCTATTCATAGCGTTTTCTTGGCCAGAAAAAATGTATTCGAAGTCACATTATTCTGACTTGAAATGTCTTAAAATTGAGGTTGAAGGTAATGCTGCTTTGGTGCTGTATAAATCTGACCTATATAAATCTTCTATGACTTGCTCACACGGTGTTATGGGTGTGTGTGGGAGAGCTGTAGGGTGTTTTCAGCGCTGGACGCATGACTTACGTCCTCTGCAGAAGTAGACAGTAATCCACCGCGACAGGAATCATGTCCTAAAGAGGCAGAGAGAGAGAGTGTGTAGGGTGAGGGAACAGCTGATGTTTCTGGGTCGATGCCGTTTCTGGTTCGTGACTGCTGCTTGCTAATGATAAACCTTACGCTTTAAAGCAAAATACCAAAATACCAAACTGTGTGCTCAGGAAGAAAGTGATACACACAGTACATGGCTATAAAACATTAACCTTGGTTGTACAAAGGTACAAAGGAAGACTAAACAAGCAAACTTAAAGCACCCAACATGTTTTATGGAATAATAATAATTTTATAGAAAAAGGATAACTTTTGCAACTTTTGAAAAATGTCTACTTTTGGGACCTACATCCAGGAATTTTCCTATAAAAGGATAAGTCCAATTACATAACCGTATATAAATAAGTAGATAGTAGAGAAATATAAATAGCTAGTGATAAAAATGATGAGGTAGAATAAGGTCATACAAGTGCTTTTATAGTCTCATCCACCTGGAAGTGTTGCTCCAGCAGCTGGATCTTGCCCTGCTCGGGACACTTCTTTAGCGAGCGCTCAACATACTGGAACAAGATCTCCACCATCTGTGAAAAGACGAGAGACATGAGTTTCCTTGTTTCTCACAGACTGATGCAACAACCTTGCATGCACAAAAGTAAGTTCAGAAAAAGCTCATCATTGTGGATAGCAGAATTCTGACAGTATAGATTGGTGTTTAAGTCAAATTTCTTTTCCTTCAACCAGCTGTCTTTTAATATAGTCATAGTAACTCTAATACTCCATTTAAGATTTATTACTGCCACTTTAATTGTTTGTAAAGAACAAATTTGCAGTGAGGAAACATCAAATGTAAAACCTCACTTTTCAATGTTCCTTAACCCTTTCGGTGTGGGAGTCGACATTTAGGGGTTTGGCGCTACAGCCATGCATACACATCGACAAAAGTTGACGAAATTAAATAGTTCAAGTGTACTCGCTAGGCGGTGACACTCAAGGTTATTTTTAGTAATATACTGTTAAGCTATATTATGATATGCAGTAAAAATGCCACGGAAAGGAAAGTTTAGCGAGGAGGAGGTTCTGAAATTAGTGCTGGATGATATATCTGACCTGTCTGACAATGATTTTGACAATGCGGAGATGGATAGCGAGAGTGAAACCGAAACTGCAAGGGCTTCTAGCAGTCTTGAAACTGAAACTGCAGGGTCGTCTACAAGGGCAGAATTTGTCAAGCTTCCACTCGTTTGGTAAAGATAACACCACCTGAACAGTTTCTACTGGTGCAAAGTCAAAGAGACAGCCCGAATTTACGCACAAAATATTCAGCACTAGGGGCAAAGTAAAAAAAAATTTTCAGCACCGAAAGAGTTAAAGCCTTGTGCCAAGGATAACTGAGAGTTGCACCTTTCTGTATTTTAAAGTGAAGTGTAAATTCTTTTGTTCATTGAGTCCACATCCCATCACACTTTATGCAAAAGTCTCTGAAATTCATTTTAAATGATTTTAATCTACAAAGAAGTCTTGAATGCACTGCCTTTATTCTCAAAGCCAAGTGTATATATAGAAATGTTCCCCCGCGCTCCACTGTCAGCGGCCAAGTTTCCATTAACCTTCTTATTGGGCTATTTGAAATCGGGAGCTGAAAATTCGAATAATGGAAACACGTCAATTCTGAAAAGACTCGCAAAAATATTGCAGAAAATGTTTTTGCACTCGCACACGGTGGTTTTTCAGACAATTTGATAAAGCAGTATTTCCCAAAATTCAAATGGAACACATTTTTCACATGACGTGACATGAAGAGCAAGTAAAAACGCTACAGTTCTGAAAAATCGTGAGAGAAGTGCCAGCTTTAATTACAAAACGTCACTCAGTAGAAACACAGACCATTTGCAACTGAATTTTGTCAAAATATAAAACACAAATCACTTCCATTTTGTGTAAAACTGCAATGGGAAAAGATATTGCTGTACAACGGTGGGTTAGATTTCTTGATCAAAATGGACCCAAAAAAAAAAAGGAGCATTGCATTTCGCCATAAATTTGTAATCAGTGTTTCAGGCATACACAGACATGTTAAGAACCTGTGGAAAGCCTGTATTTTAACATTCATAATGTTATTTTAAATATTTTTTCCCCTCATAGGTGGGGCTATTTATAATCTCAGTTTGTAATGTTAAAAATTAAGCTCAAAAGGTTCAAACTATCACATTCAATATGCAAATTGATAGAGGTTAACAAATGTTGTACCTAGAACCCTGACGTCACTGACATGTATGCTAGCTAGGCAACTTCTAGCCAACGAGACTTGTGAACAAACTTGTGACAGTTATGGTAATGCTATATATAACAGGTTACCTACTGTTAAACGTTGTTGCAAAGAAAAAAGAAGATGCGAATCAAGACAAGGTGAAATCTCACTTGTGTCAACATGAGCTAGTTTACCAGGAGTTAGCTATCTGGCTAGGTAGGGGGTCCAAATTGCATTCTCATACACCGATATGCATTATTCATAGATGCTGGCTCTTTCAACTCAAGTAAATGTGTAGTAAAGTAATGAGGTTCCTGTACATATTTTTGTAGTTTCTTAGACATTATTTTAACAGTATTCTAATGCTAACTTCAGGGATGGGTTAATGGAAAAACTACTGCCTTCATTTATTTATGCATGGGCTTGAGTGAGTTTTCTCCCAATATTAGTGACAGCCGGTTCCCATCTGCTCCAGCTCTCTCCATTCACACAACAGCAAACATCCTTGAAGGGCGTTAACAAGCAAAAAGAAGTCTTGGATGCTTTTAAAACTTATCAGGCTGAGACACTTGGCAGTCTGTCATTCAGTCCCTCAAATTTTTCATGGCTAATTAGCGCTTTCAGAACCTGCGGTGCTTATACATTCTGGCGGGTGTTACCTTGTCAGCCACCACTCCCTTCCGCTTGGCAGGGTCGCCGAACAGACCTGGGACGCCCATCAAAACAGAAAGAACAGTGTGAGAGACTCAAATCATTGTAATACCCAAATAAGGCAGTAAAAAAAATTATCTAGAGCCAATATTCTTAAAATGGGGTCCATGAAGTATAATATGTGGATTTTTACAATAGTGGAAACCACAGCCTACAGTTATATAAGTTATATCTATATATAATGTAAACAGAAAACTAATGAGAATTTTAATTTAAAAAATGCATTATATGGGTGGAAAGTTTGGAAATTCTTTGGCTCTTTGACTGACTAACCTGGCACTCATGATACACACATGACCACTGGTTTGGAGTGACCGCTGTCCACTATTGAAAAATCAATGTTATCTCACCCAATACTGCTTTGGCTGTGCCTTCATGGAAAGACCAGGCTAAAGAGAGCGCCTCTGTAAACTTCTCCTGCTTCAATAAATGATCGACGCGCTGCAAAGAAAGCGATGACTTACTACAGAACTACAACGTTGAAAAGATGAAACCCCCAACTAAACATCCCCCACCTACCTCTCTCCAGTTTCTGAGGGTCATAACATGGACAGACTGCATGAGACAAAACAAATATTGTTACGACGTAACATAATAAGATTGTGTTTCAGTTGGAAGGTAGCTATAGCTATATAACCAGCAAGATATTTCATTACACTTTCCTTTCTTTCTTTCTTTTTTTTTTTTACATTTTAGTACATTTTTAGTATTTTACCATCACAGGTAACAGACACAAGTCAAATATTCATTATTGAAATATTGTGTGCCATTTCTTTGGTATGTGAATATGCTTTTCAAGCTCTGAAGTGCTAGATCAATATACATCAATGTGTGTAAGCACTGAGAAAGATCACCAAATAATAAATGAACTGGTAATATAACATTCTTTTTCATTTTTTATCCTGACTGTTTGAAACTTAGGAAATAATTCAAATGTTTTTTAACTTTAAGTTCAATTATATTTAGTGATTAACTATACGACCGATTCATGACCTTTTGCATCATTAACTCCAAGCATTAATAGGGAAGGAAAATGTTGCACTAGGAGCCTGTCAATACACCTGTACAAATCACCCAGCAGCATTTATATTCGTGAGAAACACTGCGTCATAAAAAGGTCAATATTTTCTGTTTTATGGCTTGTAATGGCTGTGTCCCTCATTCCCACTGACTCTTAATGACTGCAAACTGCCTAAGTGTTCGACTCGGTTTGAACTTTTCATGCCAAGATCTTAATAAGGCTTTAAAAAAGCCAACCTTAATGAGGTATGTTTGAATAAAGACCACCGCTGAGACTGAGCCTAATGTTTAGGCTGGGTGTTAAAATGGCGTTTTGAACCGAGCACAACGTTAACTGAAACTGAAAATGGGACAGGTACAGGGCAGCTAATAAGAACCTACTTCACAGTCAGTGTATTTAATTACAAGAGAAGCCAAGAAAGTGGCATCAGAAATCTTGTTTCAATTAGGCATGTCTTAACATATCATTATTAACACCCCCGCGTTCCTGGGTCATTTAGGGAGCCCAATCCAGGGAGCGTTATTTGGCTGAGAAATTGGAAGAGGTAGTGGAAGCTCTCTCGTGTAATGTTTTGTAAAATAGCAGTATTTTAACAATAATGCTCAAATATTATTCCTCAGTTACGACCCATACGAGAGCTTGTCTATGTTTTCTGCACTGTACGTTCTGATTCCAGTGACCCCTGGACACTTTAACAACAAACTCTTTCTCCCCCTCCCTGTTCCGCTCACTCTCAGGTAACTGGCAGTTCATGGGGGGGTGGGAGCGACACGGCAAGCAGACCTTGATGAATATTCACACAATTCGCATTATGCCTGCTGTCGAATTAGCATAATTGCAGTGGCGTGCACCAAAAGCTCAGTGAGATGTGATGGAGGAGTCAGCCACACACCACAGCCTTCTCCCTTCATTTAGTTTGGATTTTCGCCCTGAAACTACACACACAATCTGTACACAGGCTTCTCATACAAAACAAAATCATCAGAAATAAAATGTTAAGAAAGAAAGGGGCAATTAATGAGTGTCAGAGTTAAAGACCTGCACGCTCACAGCTAAAAGTTAAACTGTCTCTTGTTTTGTAGCCGTACTTTTGTTCCCAGGTAGACGATCTGCCCTCCGTAGCTGCATACAGACTGATAACACGCCTTCTCTCCCACCAAAGCCTGCAGGATGAAGACAGCACATCTAGTTTATACATGATGATACAACCAGGCCATTTGCTTACCACAGAGTCGATCCAAAAATCTCATTCCTAACTATCCAGGTGACTGAATTTGTGTATCGCTCTTAAAGCCTAAAGTCTCATTTCACAAACATGCATAAAACGTAATTAATGTCAAAACCTAAATATATTATAAATACATCTACATTATCAGTGTCAGTATAACTAAGTGAAGTAAAGGAGCTGTGGCCTGTGTACCTGTCAGTCCTGGCAAAGGGGCGTGGCCTCGGTGCATGTCAGTCCAAATGAAGGAGGTGTGGCCTATGTTTTAAGCACGCCCTGTGTAAGACAAGTGGACTTTGTGTCTGTCAGTCCCAATGAAGGATGTGTGGCCTCTGTGCTTGACAGTCCCGATGAAGGAGGTGTAGCCTCTATATCCGTTAGTCCCTATGAAGGAAGCATGACCTCCTCCATGTCTGTCAGTCACAGAGTAGGAGGCGTGGCCTCTGTATTTATTAGTCATGGTGTTGGAGGCGTGGCCTCTGTCAGTCAGTCCCAGAGAAGCAGGTGTGGGCTGTGTTTGTCAGTTCTGAGGAAAGAGGTGTGGCCTCTGCATCTGTGAGTCATAGTATGGGAAGCAGGGCCTCTGTGTCTACCAGTCTCATTGAAGGAGGTGTGGCTTGTCAATTATTCATCAAAAAGATGTGTATCCTATGGTGCAACAATGACCATAAGTCAGAAGTTCTAGGTAAAGTCGAGCTGCAGCCAGTGGTGTGTTTGTCAGTCACAGTGAAAAAGGCATGACCTCTGTGTCATTACATCATATCAGATTTTGTCTTCAAGTTTGGCTTTCAATATTCTAAAGAATGGGCTACTTCTTCTAGCTTAATGCTCCAGATACTTTTATTTTCATCTGGGCGTATCTCACCAGGGCCTGGCTGACGTTGCCCCCGGTAGCAAGCGATTTAAAATGACTGCTGTTGTAGACAAGCTGCACCTCAGCCAGGTCCAGAGTTTCCAGTTCCTCCTGACTGGGCCGGTCCACCACGTGCACCTTCTCTCCGCTGTCCATCAACACCATCGTGCGAGGATTCAGCCACTGAGGGAGACAACAGGAGCTCATAGGTTCAACAAATACAGAAAAACTGTCTGTTTGCTGCATGTGAAATGGCTGTTTATGTGTTTTTAGGTTGCAGTTCCATACAAATGTGTATAAAAAGGGTATAAAGCTACATACTGTTAGCATGCAACTGTTTGATAATGTTGTGAGGAACAACTTTCAATAATATCATCCACCTCTAAAAAGACCCATTTTCATTAAAAAGTGATGAAGGAAAGTCATAAAATTGTCAGAGACACCCACTGTGTTGGCTGGTGATGGCTTTTGATGTATAAACAGAACAGGATCATTCTCAGCTCAGTATTAGAACATTTTCACTTGTGTGTGTGTGTGTGTGTGTGTGAGAAAGATCTGTTTAATGTGTGAATTTCATCATAGAGATGAAGGCCGGCAGGGATGTACTCACTGTCAGACTGATAAGGTCACAGTTGAGTTGGAGCTGTCGCTGTTTAATGACATGGACTGTTCCAGATTCGTCCTTTTTCACCTGCAAACACACGCACGCACGCACGCACACAACTGTCAACGAAATCACCTTAAAAAAATGCTTCAATTTCAGTAATAGCATGCATTTATGTTAGTTGATGGGTATTACTATGAAAGGATGTGAATCTCTAAAGACGTCGGCAAAACTGTGAATTATTCCTGCTTGAGGATGTGGTGAAGTTCATTAAAAATGAAATTTTGTGCACTGATACAAAATAGAGATTCACAGTGTATCTTCGAATGTGTCATTTCTTCCGGAGTGTATAAAATGCAATGCTCATTATTCCTACCAGCAGGAAGTGGACAGTGTCTCCTCTGCAGAAGGCGAGGATGGGGTTCACTGCTTTCTGTGCAGCTACAAACTGCCATGCCAACTGGGGCACACTGGCAGGGTCTGTCTGCTCACAACAACAACAAAACAATAACAACAAAAAACAACCGAGTGTCAAACAAAAGTACGGAGAAAGAAAACGAGATTAAAACGTAACTCTTACACCTACGAGCCAGTCACAAATCCACAAACAGACATATGCAAATACACAGGAGAGATGCAGGGAGTGAATAATCGTGTCTTTTTTTTCCTTCAGGAAAAATCGGTGCAAATCAGGCTCTGAGGAAATGAAGGGCTCCAGTCTGACTGGACGCCACTTATCATTCCAATACCGGCACTGCTTGAGTATTCAGATCAAGCACCACGGCTTCACACGACGCTCTCCGTCACCGGCGGTCTAATGGCGGGAAAGAACGAAAGAAAAAAGCGCCTATTGAGGAAAATAATTACGCCTCTCTGTGGAGCTCTACAGCCGAGAGAGATGACGATTTGGGGAGAATGAGAAACGTGTCAACACGCATTGTGCTCTCGGGTGGCTTCGTCTGATGGAAAAGAAAAAAAAAAAAAAAAAGACAGAATGATCAAAAAAAAGAGGAAAAGACAAGATAGAAAGAAAGCACTAAAAAGTGGTGAAAAGGTGAAATAAATGTGCTGTCTTTCAGTGCAGATTTCATATCAAAATCGCACACGCACACACACACCCCAGAGTTGTGTTACATTATGCAGCATTAACGAACACACACAAACACACCCCCACCCCACTAATGATGATGATTCTGCACAATACCTTGCCGTATGGAAAAGTCATCCAGACCTTTAGAGACGGCTTCAGTCCAATTACTAGAATCTGAAAGAGAGAGAGAGAAAGTGTGTGACTACTGATCATTAACAGTGTTCTCAGCCAGTGCAGGTGCTAGAACTCGAAGAAGGTGTGTCTAAGCGCATCGGGGTGTTTTATGAGGTAAGCAGAATGAGAAATGAAAGATCAGCAGGTGCTTGTTTACGTGTGATCCACAACCTAATTGATTTTCTCATAATATTCGTATGGCCTCATATTCTGGAGAAACAACAAGTTATAAAATTTATATATACAGTCCATCCTCTCATCTACGGACACCGCATTAACGGATATTGGATGCAACAGACAAAATCCACTGGTCTGAATCCATAATCCATTAGCCAGTATGTCTGGTAAGTTTAAAAGTCCCGGATGTAGCGATCTGATTCCTGTAGTTCAGCAATTGGCCGCTAGGTGGTGGTGGCATGC
>JAQLOM010000010.1:4361928-4379534 GCA_030068315.1 Chrysichthys thysi | reverse complement strand
CCCTTCCAGTTTGCCCTTTTCACTCTTTCTTCCCTCCGGCCCCCCCCCCCCATTTCGTCCCCGTCCTACCTGTTTGCAATACTTATATGGACACTTAAGGGCAGGATTTAATTAATAATACTGCCATAAGATATGTAAAAAGTAATATAAAAGTAATAGAATAAAAGCTCAATATCCATGCTGTCACTTAAGTGAAATAAATGTTAAACTTGGATGTTTAAATTTCTGTAATCGTCTAATTCTGCAGTACCATGAAATGACCACCAGGCGTCAGTGTTTCCTAACTAAAAGAGCGGCGCTGTTCTCAGCGCATCGGTAAATAAAGGAGGTTTAATGCAATAAGGCAATCTGACGATTCTAAAGCAGAGTCTTTACAGCCATAGTAAAGGAGAGGTAGGTTTAATTTCAGATATTTTAATGTTTTGTTACAGCAGCATATCCACTGCCACATATGAGCAAAACAGGAGCATTGCATTCATCTTATCGAAAGAAAAATAACAGAAACGTGGTGGAAGATCATTCAACCAACATCAGGGACTTTTTAAAAGAGGATTACAAATGTGAAATCACAGACAGAACCTCCACTATAAATAACATTCATACAAAAAAATGTGAAAATGTTGTCCAGAATTCGATTTAATCCGAAGACAGACAGCTAAGTAAAGAGGGATGACACTGAATTATTATATAATTATGTATATTATGCAAATTACTGTTTATTCAGTGAGTCAGAATGATTTATTTTAAATAGTCATTTACAGAAAATATCTTTTCTGCTCACAATATTCTTTCTGCTCACAATATTCCCATAAAATCCCATATTATTGCAATAATAATAATAATATTATTATTATTATTATTATTATTATTATTAATAATAATAGAACATCTCGTTGTGTGTTAAACCTTAAACAGCACCATCTCTAACATCATGATGTTAGAATAAGAAACACAACCAGTGTTGAATCATCACTATGAATCAAAATTTCAATGGCAGTCTTCTTGCCTAGTTGGGATAAGCTGGGATTAAAGGGATAGTTCAGTGACACATCAAGTTAATGTAATTTCATACTTTGCCCCAGATTTTGAAGATCAACTGAAATCTATTTGCTGCCTGTCGTTTTCTTCCTCAGTTTTTTTTTTTCTAACCAGAGATATGGCATTATGTATCTCACCCAAAATCTTTCTCATGAATACGTGGCAGAATGTCAGTCTACTTGCTTTACTGACATTGATACAGTGTTGAAATCTTGATAAATTATGATCTTGTAAAACAGTTTCAGAGGAACAAAAACAGATACCAAACTGTGTTAAAGGAAAATAAAAATGGGATTCCAGTAAGAATAACGGTCATTTCTAAAGAACTGGATGTCATCTGAGGCAGATGTTTGGATGAGATAGATTTCTATTATTTGTAAGCTCATCTTGCAGCTCGAATGCAAAACTGGAAGACACAAACATCGGACCAAAAATATCCAAGGTGATCGACTGCATTTGCGTACATGAAAATTGGGTACATTTTAGTCCTCAACGAAGTACTGCTCCTTTAATGACAGTCATATAATCCACAGTTCTAACTTTAAGTTATTATTATTCATTAATAATGTATAATCACATGGTAATTATTAACAGTGATGCCAAAAAGCTGGTCATGTTACATGAACAACATCCTCAAAAAAAAAACAAACATACATTATTTAAAAGGTTTCCATTTGTAGCGCCTATGCCTGGTTTTGAAGGTTTCACAAATGCAGAGCCAGGGACTGATGGTGAAAAATCAAAATGTACACAATTTCCCCTTTAGAACAACATATGCAATTATCTGCTTGTTTTTTTTCTTGCACTGGAGCTGTGAAGCTAATGTAGCAAACAATGGAAGTCTCTATTACTCAAGATCATTTCCATTAATACATTCCCAAATCTTCATATACTGTCCATTGCTCAGCCAGAATTATTAAAACAATTGTTAATTGTTGTTATGTGGAAATCTTATGTTATGTGTTATTTTAAAATCTGTCTTCAACCTTTAGGAGGTGTGGTCTCGAGAAGAATTTAACCAATGGTGGCGCAAAAGAAAACCGTTCACTCCATTTAGCAAAATGGTCAGTTTGTACGCTGATAACGGCAGCAAAAAGATTGACCGTGCTCTCTGGATGAGAGCATCTCTGTCTCTCTCCTACATTACCTAACCTGGCTGTCCAAAAAATGATAGAAGGTAGAAGATTTCTTTGTGTTTATGTACATTTTCCTTCTTGCAGTTGATACACTTTTCTTTTGTTCCTTTAATATGTATTTATTTTTTATTTATTATCAATTATGTTTATTTGCCCCTGGGAATATGAAAATATTGTACCTTAACTGTGTATGAAATCGGACTGTAATTACCTTTAAGCTTCACTGGTGGACTACTCACCCCTTTCTCTGTAAAAGCTACTGTACATAATAAAGCTTTACACATACGTACCACCCAGAGACAGGAGCGTAGATGACTGTTGAATCAGGACTTTCCTCACTTTTCTACATTAGCCACATAGCTAAGAACATGGCAAACAAAAAAAATGTGCAAATAAATTTTTTCGCTAAATTATTTCTCTAACTGAAGTCCCATCAGTGTAAAATTGCTCAAACACCACATTAGTCCACAACGATATCTAAATTGGAGTCTCTTAGGTCTCGATTTGCCTTTAAGACTCTTCAATCACATTGCTTTCTCATTATCATCATCATTGTTGTCGTCGCCACTAAGTGACGATTCTTCTCATTGTTGTCGTTAATAAGAATGTGCAGTGCTGGAGTTTGTAGAGGGACGACAAGTCTAGAGAACGCGAGCCCTGAGATAACACTGCACCATCCTCCGCCACCATCTCGGCTCTATTCCACTGAAGTTGGCAGGAAACTGAAGCGACAGCTTTGATAGCTCTTCGCTGCCCGATCACAGAGCGGTTTGAGAGGACGTGACTGCACGAACTCCTGAGAGTACTTTACATTTACAGTCTTCCTATGTGGTGTCCGTGCATCGTGCTTTCCAGTCGCTGCAGCTCCGTCTCCGTCTCCACCGCCCTCTGCTGCTCGGCCTAGTGCTGGAGCAGGAAGTTGGTGGCCATGTTGATGTCGTTGTTGGATGCTCTGAGAGCTTCCTGAGCATCCACTCTGGAGAACCCCATCTCCATCAGCCTCGCCACCTGGACACCAAAACAACGGAGCTGATGAAGAGTTTAGGATGATTGAGATGTGTGAGAGACTGTACAGATTTTGTCCTGGATAGTCAAATCCCTCCACATTAATAGAGTTGCTCAGAATAAAAGCCCATGCTTAATATTTCTGCCCACAAACCAACGATCTTAACTGGGAACACTGGATCTCGCAGATTTTCTTGTGAACTCTAGTGATAGTCATGCTAGTGGCCATGTATCGCAGAAGCCTGGTGAGGTGGGTTTAAGTTTACAGTGGACCCTCGGTTCACAAACTTCTTGGAACCCATAATGAAGGCTTTTAGTGCAAAAGTGCAGAGAAACACAACGGGAAAATGCAGCAGGAGTTTATCATTCATGACACCCTTAGACTACGACTCAAGACTTCTTTCTAGTAATGTCATTTCTTAACAGACATGCAAAATCTTTCTGGAACTGTGAAAGTATCGAGTTATAGTCTTTGCTCGTACGTAGATATTTGTAAGTCAAATGTGCAACCGATTTTGGCACATAGTTAGCTGGAAAGCAGACTTTCAGGGAAATTCCCATGTGTCAAATGTGGACTAGCTTTTACACCTGGATCAACACAAAGTGCCAGACGTCATTCATTTCGAGGTGCTCTGTTGTTGTTTTCATTAAATACACAACATTGAGCAAAAACATCGAGTACACTGAAGTGCACTATACCCTAACCCTATGCGTGTTTCCCTCTTCCTCTGGTACGTATCACCATGAGCACACATTATGATCACACCTTTTCTGTAGATGTACCAGCGGTGTGCATGTCAGTCTGTACAAAGCCAATACAGATATCTATTCATCATACCAACTAGACAGGATGTTAGGTTGTTGTTTTGATACTTACATGTGCCAAAACCTAGGACGTTAATCATTTTTGTTATCTTTCTCTTTCTGAGAAGGTGCAGTTGGCGGGCAGCTTTTTGAGAAGTGAGAGAAATCTGATGACTGAAATTGGCCCCAAAAGTAAAAAGTGTCAAACACTTGGGGCTGGCCCAAGTATAACCCACGTGTCAAACATTGGGCAATGCTTTTGAACTCGGAGTCAAAGCAATGTATTAGATAATAATTTGGTCTAATCATTCTTAAGATAAGTGAATGGTTTTCTTCCTTTCTTGATTATGTACAGCGTTATACCATAATGATGCTGAATAATCACAAGTTTATATTAATGCACTTCTTATGGCATATTATTGTTTCTATGGTAATGAATCCTATTCGTAAAGACTAATAAGAAATGTATTTTTTTTTAAACGTTGGTATTTAAAGGGAAAAGGGTACTGTTAATGCTTATAGAACATTTATGGAAGGAGTCTCCAGCATCAGGCTTTGCAACAACTAGTAAGCTTTGAGTTTTTAGGACAGAGGTATTTCTCTGTGTAACCTGATGAGCAGAATAACTTCAGCAGAGAGACAGCGAGAGAGAGAGAGAAAAAAAAAACTGTCTATAGCTTCTATAAAGAACATGACGACAGGAGCTGGCTTGTCTTGCGGACTTTCTATGATGTGAAACGTAACCATAAGTGGACCAATAAATACATTAATTTACCCCCCCCAAAAAAACCCCAAAACAAAACATGTTGTTTAATAATAAATAGCAATGACAATTACAATAATAATAATAATAATAAAACATTTCAATTAATGCAGTGTAAATGGAATGAAACACTTCCACACTGGGATGTTCATTATTTAAAAGCAACGACTGTCATGTGTTATTCTGGTCTTATATGGTAAAGTAACCTCTTTCAGTACCTGTTTAATCTACAAGATAAGACACCATTGTAAGTTTTTGATACAGGTATTCATTTGTTAATGATTTGTAATGTCGCTTAAAGAAGCAGTTTGTGATATCTAGAGTCCTTCGGTGCCTGCAAGGTGATGTGCACTTACACACCCTGTCAAGTCTTCCCCTTTTTCAGAGTCAACTGTTAACAGGAAACTGGGCAGAGCCGAGTTAGAGCTACGCAAAGACTGGAAAGTGGCAAGAATGGCATAATAAATTCTGGGATAGTAAATTATTGCTCATCTTCTTGGATCTATTTTTACCGAGTGTGCTTGTGACTGTGCGTGTTTGCGCCTCCTGACCTGTTCCTCAGCCACTGGCGTGTCTGCTGAGTGCGGCTGCATGCGATTCACGTTCTGACCTCTGTGTCGCAAACCCGGAAACAGTCGGTTCAGGAGTCCGCCCTGCTGCGGAGGGGAGGAAAACAAAAACAAAGAAAGAAACAAAGATTTAGACCAAAGTGTAGAAACAATTTCAAGAGAATGACAACTCATCACATCTCAGATCGTGTCATTTAGTTTTGAGTGCGTGTCGCAAGCACTGGTATTTCCTTCCCCCTTTTATTTTCACACATAGGAAGTATCAAAGGTAGCCTTCTGTGGCAAAATTTCACAAAAGTGATCTTAAAGCAAAGTAAAGGTAGGGAGGATTCATGTTAAAAGGTAAAATGGCAGTTTTATCCAGGAAGAGTGTTAGGAGTTCAAATGCCATTAATGCCAATAAGTCTTGTGCAAGGCGCTCAATTCCTCTGCTCTGTGCCTGGATTAGTTTCTGTCCAGCACAAGGTATGAAACCACGCAGAAACAGGGCAAAAGCTTCAGTTAATGTTCACATCAAACATCAGAAAAGGGGAAAAACATCTCCGTCATCTCAGTGACTTTGACCGTGGCATGGTTGTTCATGCTAGACGAAGTGATTTGAGTACTTCAGAGATCGCCTGGGATTCTCTAGCATTCACAAAGAATGGTGTATAGAAAAAAAAAATAAAAAATTATTCAGTGAGTGTCAGTAGGTGGAACAGCTTTGTTGATGAAGAGTCACAGGTGAAATGGCCAAACTGGTCCGAGCTGACAAGATGGCTTCAGGAATTCAAATACAGTGGACCTTTGGCTTGCGAACGCATTGGATGGCGAAAAAAAAAAAATCAATGTATGAACTAGATCCCTAAGCAGATTTTGTACCGACCAACAAACAAATCATTGACTGACGTACAGAAAGCCAACCCATACTTCATGTTACAAACCTTTATTTCCGGTCGAGCGCTCGTGGTGTGAACGTGTTCAATGCATTTTTTCATTGTGTTTTTCTGCATTTTTGCTCTATAAGCTTCATTATGGGTCTCAAGAAAGTGGAAATGGCAGTGAGAGTAAGAAGCCTAAGTGTATAACAGTTGAAATAACAAAATAATCGCAAAACATGAGAAGCACCACCATATCCCTCCGCCACTGTCCACCCACGCCAGCGACTACGTATCCACTGCAAAGGTAATGTGCATTAAAATCATGTTTATTTAATTTAGTTTTATTTTTCTATAATTAAAGTTATTTTAATGTTATTCTATGTTTTATTGCCACACATAAATCCATAATACACTTTAAAAACATGTTTTTGAGGCTGAAACACATTAATTGTATTTACATTATTTGCAATGGGAAAAACTGATTTGGGTCGCAAACAAATCGGGTCGCGAACAGAGTCTCAGAACGAGTTAAGTTCGTTAGCTGAGGGTCCACTGTATGCACTCTTTACAACCATGGTGAGCTCAAAAGCATCTCATCAGAAGAGCACATCAGATTCTACTCCAGTCAGTCAAGAACATGAATTGGAGACCATCATGGGAAAGGGGCTCAGCCAAACTGGACTAATGGATAATCACACAAATGAGCAGGTGTACATAAAGGGCCTCCTAGTAAAATGGCTGGCCTGTTAAAATGGAGGGCTTTTTTAGTTTCTGCTATACAGTACTACGCTCAAACCCCAAAAGAGGAACAGCTGCACCACACACGATTTCTACCTGACTGACTGCTGTCGAATAATTATCTGTATTTTCCATGAACTAAATGTCACCCCATGATACAAGTCACTGACTCCCTCCTACTCTATCCGGTCTCAAAAATAATTTATGAGTTGAATTTATTACAATGAAGTAGGGAAAACTCTAAACTGGATAGTTCCATAGTGTCCAAAAAAAAAAAAAAGAAAAAAGATAAGAAAAGAAAAAACAACAACCATGCATGATACTCAAACCTCCAGTGATGGAGGAACGAATTTCCATATTATTCTCCAATAAAATTTCAAAGCCTAAAAATTCACAAATGTTTGCATTTAAAAAAAAACAACAAAACAAACAAACAAACAAACAAAAACAGTTATAGCCAGGGATCAGGGTTATTATTTTGGCTAAATGATACATTTATCTTGCCATATGAAAATAATCTCTTAAATAAATCCATAGGTGTCACATCTCTGTGCTCCAGTGATGTTCTGATGGTCATTAAATGCACTACAATGCCACTATATTATACTTCAGTAGTAGTCAAAGGTAAAACTTGGCCTCATTTATCAAGTTGGAAAGAAATGGACTTACAGTATTCGTAAATGGTTTGTATGAGCACTTACAAGGACAAAAATATGAAGAAAATTTCATGAAAATCCTGCAATTTCACAACAAAGTTTGTATCCTCCTCGTGCTCTTATAAATTTACACATCGGCTTAAAACCCTACAGGTTGTGAGGAATTACGGCACCTTTACATACAGACTACCATGTGAAGTTTAACTAATTTATGCAATCCAAATACACAGGAATGTAATGAAACGTTTGGAAAATTCAGTCATTTTGTATCATTGGAATTAACTACAGAACTATTAAATATCAAAAATTAAAGAAAGGAAGAAAGACAGACAATATAAACCCATGAATTAAGACAAATAAGACCAGTCATTAGATTATGCTAGCCCATGTATAAAAGGAGGCAGAGCTGCAATGACTCAGCATATATAAAGTATATATTAGCTGTGTACAGAATATATTGGCATGGGGCGGCACAGTGGTATGGTGGTTAGCCCTGTCGCCTCACAGCAAGAAGGTCCTGGGTTCAATCCCCGGGGTTGACCTGGGCACCTTTCTGTGTGGAGTTTGCATGTTCTTCCCGTGTACATGTTGGGTTTCCTCCGGGTACTCTGGTTTCCTCTCACAGTCCAAAGGCATGCACAGAGGGGATTAGGCTAATTAGCTACTCTAAATTGCCTGTAGGTGTGAATGTGAGTGTGAATGGTTGTCTGTCTCTGTGTGTCGCCCTGCTTGGCGACCCGCCCAGGGTGTACCCCGCCTCTCGCCCAAAGCTAGCTGGGATTGGCTCCAGCTTCCTCCCATGACTCTGAACAGGATTAAACGTTAGATGAGTGAGTGAGTATATACTGACTGCATTTGAGACAGCATCAAGCTACTGATGTGGTATAGTACCAGTCAAAAGTTTGGACACACCTTCTAATTCTAATTTTTCTAAAAACACTCTTCAAGTAATATTGGACTGCAGTCGTTTCTGTTCACTTAGTTGAGCAGTACGTGACATAAATATGGATTAGTGCAGCTATGAAATAGGGTTATTTACTGCTACCTTACACTACCTTGACACGACACCACTGATGGCCTCAAACACATTAAGAAGACTGAAAAGCATTCCAGGTGACTACCTCATGAAGCTGGTTAAGCTCAAAGTGCGCAAAGCTGACATCAAGGTAAACAGTGGCTATTTTGAAGAATCTAAAATATGACCCTTTTTTTTGTTACCACTTTTTTGTTTACCACATAATGCTGTACATTTCATGTGTGTTATTTCATAGTTGATGTCTTCAGTGTTGTTCGAGAGTCTAGAAAATAATCAAAATTAAGAAAAACCTATAAATGAGTACGTGTGTCCAAACTTCTGGCTGTGACAGTCTGTCTGCAATGTGATATACTCCCTAGTGTGTTGCATGACTTCTTATGACACACAGGCTGCATCATTTCTTATGGCACCCTCCTATATTTCCAACACATAACTGGGCAAGGCACATCACGTCCGAGAATTGTCTGCCCAAGAGTCACGTGACACTTTACTTTGAATTATAAAAAAAAGGAAAAAAAAAAAAGGAAATAAAAAAGAAAGAACCTTCCCCGAGTGACTCTCTTTTTACTTGCAATTTCCTTTTTTCTGTAATTTGGTTGCAGATGTTTGAGTTTTTACACTGTTATTGGTCAAGATATGATCCTAAACAACTTTCACTTCTATGTTGGAGAAAGACTTTTTTTTCCCTTTATCTTTTCTCTTTGCCACCGTGAGATTTGCCTGCAAACTTAGAGTTTTTCTGAGCACTAATAAAATTAAAATATAACATTTTATAATAAAAAAAAAATTGTTTTGTGTTTCTGAAGCTGTTGACTGACTCATTGGAATGTTTTAGTTCAGTTTGGCTCACACGGAAACATTTACACGCAACATTACTAAAGGACTGAAAGGTGAGGCCCCTTGCTAGCAAGAACATTTTAGCACAAAAATCCAAGCATATATTGGTCAGTAAGATGCTTATCTTTACCCTAAGCAACAGCATGAAAACAATGCGGTAAAATGCTAGAGTGAGAGCTGTCTAAGCAATCCTCCATTTTTGGCTTGCAAGTTTGAGACTCCCAGAACTGGTCAAAGATGGATAAAGTCAGCACCAAACAAATGCACGTATTTCACGTAACATTTCCTTTCCCCTTCAGTGAATTGCCTTATAATGATGAGTGAATTTAATTTTACACTTGCTCTACTTTAGCTGAAAAAGCAGACTGAGATACCTAAAATGCCGACATTTCAGAGGAAAACACTTCAGGTTTTGGTCTAATTAGCAAGAGATGAATTTCAAGATGGCAATTCTTTTTATGGTTACTTTGCAGTGTAAGAAATGCAATTATAGGTACACACTAGCAACAAGAAAACATTACTCATTGCAAACAAATCATTAAAATCAACCTAAAATATTTAGGTTTAGGATAAAATGATGTTCCTTTGTTTGACAAAGCGACAATTATTATCTCTGGTGGTTTCCACGACAGAAAAACGCGTCATATTCACTTGCTTGCATGTACGAACAGTTACATGAAGTTGTACACTGCAGCACATTAATCAGACATGAGATCAATTACTGGATGGGAAAATTCAGCTGTGACGTTGCCAGTGTCCACAACTGCACCATGTACACATGTACACAGGAAGTTACATGCTTCCTTTTGGTTTGAAAGAAGACAGAAAGTAAAAACACGCAATACTATCTCAGCTTACAATCACTCAAAACAGCTTCTTGTATAAAAAAAAAGGGGGGGTGCTTATGATGAACATTTTCTCATATTAAAGAGGACACATTTTCTCTTTCTCTGAAACCTGATCCAGGATCAGTTTTTACCATATTCTAATGCCCACCATCAGTACAGTCTATATACCAACACTGTATTGGATCTGGATAAAATCAACACTAAGCTTAAGCTCACTGAATCCTTACAGAACAATCAGGTTTATGTAAACATCTTTAAAGATGTCTTAAAGATGCTTTAAAAACCTTTGACTGCCAGTGTTCCTTACAGCCATGACACCATTATGATGTTACTTCAGCACATACATATGCCTGCTGAACATCCTATTCCAGATTTAGTCCCTTATTTTGCCACTGAAATAATCTCCGTTCTTCAGGGAAGGCTTTGCATTAGATTTTTGATGCGTAGCTGTGGGGATTTGTGTTCAAGCATTGGTGAGAAGGCCTGGGGTGCAGTTCATCCCAAATGTGTTTAGTGGGGTTGAGGTCAGGGCTCTTGAGTTGTTCCATGCCAACCCTGGCACACCATGGAACAGGTTTGGGCTTCGTAGTTCCAGTGAAGATGAACTGTAATGCTACAACATACAAAGACGTCCTATACAATTGTGTGCTTCCAACTTCATGTGGAACAGTTTGAGGAAGAACCACATATGGTGATGTGTGATAGCCAGGTGTCCACAAACTTTTTTGCCGTATAGTGCATTCATCCACACGATAGTACCGTGGCTTTCCTACCTTTATTACACATCTAATTTATTCCATCATGATTTATTAAAATGTTGTACTGAGTTCTCTCCTACTCTGTGAAATCTCCAGCCTATCTCCCCTTCATCAGTCACTTCATGCAATCTATCGCACCTCTCTCATGCACTCATATTTCCACCCAGATCTCTACGTGTCTGGCAGACAATTCATCATGGACAGATGAAACTCAACCACAGCAAAACTGAACTACTGTTCACCCAAGGTGATTCATCCCCACATCAGGATCTTGTGATCTCTCTGGATAATGCTCCGACTTCTCTTTCAGTGACCACACATAACCTTGGGGTAACCATGGACAATCACCAGTCCTTTTTCCTCTCATATTGCTAATCCTTCTTGTTCATGTCAATTTCTCCTCTTCAACAGCAGAACGATTCGTCCATTTCTTTCCACACAGGCCACTCAGGTACTTGGTTCAATTTCAAGTCATCTCAAGACTTGACTAGTGTAAAATGCTCCTGACAGGTCTGCCTTTGAGCACCATTTAACCTCTTCAACTGATCCACAATGCAGCTGCATGGTGTGTTTTCTACCTTCACAAGCTCTCCCACACCACCCCATTGCTATGCTCCCTCCACTGTCTTCAGGTAGCTACCAGACTAAAAACACTGATGCTTTCGTACAAAGCCAAAAATGGACCTGCACCCCTCAAAACATACTTCAAAGCACTCATCACACCCTGCACTGCCCCACGCTCCCGCTGATCCTCCAGCACTGCTCCACTGGCCCCATCGTGCTCCCTCTGATCCTCCAGAACTACTCAACTGGTACAAGTTCTCTCAAGATACAAGGAAGACCTGCATCTAGACTTTTCGCCATTTTTGGCACCTAGGTGGTGGAATGAACTTCCCCTAGATGTCTGAACAGCTGAGTCACTGGGCGTCTTCAAATGATGTCTAAAAACCTACCTCTTTCAAAAAGTACTTGGATTAGCAATTTCAGTACATATTCAGTATCTGCCAACAGAGTGTTTAGACTGATAGTGATCTTAGTCTGGGTCCTAGTAAACCAGTATCAAAATGTATTTACGGATAGAGACTTTATAGCTTTTATGTAAGTCGCACTGGATAAGAGCATCTGCCAAATACCATAAATGTGAATCTTATTGTAACCCCTGTCTTAACCTGCGGGGGTTACATTCTAAAACTTTCCGCAAATGACGAAAATCTGTGATACACAGACGCCACCCCAAAAGCTTTTTTTTTTTTTTTAGAAAATAGTTTAAGCCTCCCACACTCTTTAAACACTTTCCAGACACAATTAAACATATAAAGAAAGCATTTGCAAGCAGGTAGCGAGGTGAATTTTGTGTAGAATTCGTAGAAACGTCACATTTATAGTGAGTACTGCTACGGGTCAAGAACTGGGATGTTGGCAAATGCTGGTTGCTTCTCCCCAGCTGTACGCATTGTACCCAGCAGCCAATCACAACCAATGTTAAATGAATAGGGCATTCCGATTGACCAGACCCGTTCCTCCAGCCTTTTTTTTTTCAGCATCTCCACAGTGCATTTTTGCAAATAACACTGTGATCTTTGTCTCTTGTGTAAATATGATATTCACTGTACTGTATTTTATATATTATTAATATTTGACTCCATTTTAATTAATGTTTATATTTTAAAATACCGGGGAAATCCGCAAAAAAAAATTGATATACTGTAAAATAAAAATCTGCGGATGTCTGGGGGCGCAAAATGTGAACCGCGGTATAGTGGGGGATTCCTGTATTGCTTATATTGAGCAATAGGCCACGAATGCCTAAAACTCCTTTACCCGTGATTCATTCACTGTAACATGTCTAATGTGTCCATATGTATCTTAATCCATTTACAAAGTAGCAAGCTACAGCTAAATAATTGTAATTTACAATTACTAACACATGCAATAAACAATTCTGTCTCTAAGCAACCCAACAGACAAAGATTAGCACAGCTGTGGCTCTACTAGAACAACTTATAATAACCAAGGTTTAATGTTAGCAGAAATAAAACAGCCATACCGAGTTAACCACAGCATGATTAACTGAGGGTACAATCATGTTCCTCGTTATGGGCCAAGTTTCTTAAGACTTTTTTAGCAGACAAAAAAGTCCACACTACTGCAAATCTGAGCACATGGGTATAGCTTTGTGTACAGAATCAGTGTCACTTTCTGTTCGTTTTTGGTGAGGAGATGGTGGACTTACTGCTCGCTTGTGGCTAGGCTGGAATTTCCCTTGCGGTTGAAAATTGAATGACTGATAAGATAAAACGAGGACAGATTTGCAACAACACTGGCTGAGCTGGTGTATTTATTTGCGCTGTGTGTGTGTGTGTATATTCTCTGCACCTGAGTGCCAGCAAAGTGCACATCAGTAAATCACACACACACACACACACACACACACACACACACACACACACACGCACACGCGCACGCGCACGCGCACGCGCACACGCACACGCACTACTTTCAGTCTCGAGCATAAGCAGCGATGCTGTTTGTTAGATTTGTAACCGTTTTTTCAACACTAAATTGTAGCTGTATTTTGAACCTTTAAATTATTAAATGTTATTTTTACACGTACTACAAACTAAGAAAACTACAAACTGAGATGATGGTTATACTTCAAACTTTTTTAAAACAACATTTTAAGAATAAATCACATAAAGACACATCTAAAAGAATGGCGAAAATTGGAAACATCAAAACAATTTGAGGCGACATGAATTGTTGAATAACTGAATAATCGTTTCAAACTGTTCTTGCCTCCTGAAGGAACTTTACTCGTAAACATTTCTAAAAAGGAAGCTTTGTTCGAGGGCCTGTGTTGAGGCTCCAGTGGGTACAGGATTACTGAAATAGAGAAGTGAAGATTATATAAATGCCACATGACGTTTATCCAGGCTTCATCTCTCCTGTACCCTCTGCCCACACAGCCTCACCTAGGTGACACCGGATAGCGTGATTAAAAGTCACTCCTCCTCTATAACTGCAGAATATACCAAATTACCAAGAACTTAAGCATGAGCATCATGAGAATTTTAACCTAAAGTCTATTGTATCGAAGCGACCTTATTTCTCTTCCGTGATGGAGACTTGCTCTTTAGGCTATCCGAAGGAGGAGGCCCATATCCGTCTGTAGGATGTCTGTGTGATGAATCACACTGCTGACATATGATTGGTTAGATACCTACAGTAGATATCTAATATACACCCACAGAGCACTTTATAAGGAACACTATACAGGCTAGGACCTGTCTTTGCTCTCAAAAGAGCATCAATTGTTCATGGCATGGATTCCACAAGATGTTTTTTTGAGTAGCTGTATGCTTTCCCTCAGCTCAAACCTGGCTGGCTGTTCTGCAGTGATCTCTCACTCATCAGCAAGGCATTTCTGACACAGAAGGAGGTTATTATCTTTACTGCACCATTCTGAGTAAACTCCAGAGCCTGTTGTGTGTGAAAATCCCAGGAGATCTGCAGTTATAGAAATACCACAGAAAAACCAGCCCATCTGGCACTAACAATCATGACACATTCAAAATCACAAGATCACAGAGATTCTCCCTCGATTCTAATGTGAACACTACCCCAAGCTGCCAGACGACTGGCTGATTCGATAACTCCACAAATGAATAGGTGTACCTCTGTGAGTGTATCTTCGCCTCAGTTAGTAAAATAAACATGATAGATGCAAATTTTCCCCAAGAACACTTAACATGTCGCTACCTGCTGTGGTGGTGGCTGCTGGGCGTTTCTCCTGAGCTGGGCTAGCTGTGAAAGGAGCAGCTGTTGGTCCAACATGTCCATACGCTGCTGTCGTTGGATGTCCAACGTGGCTCCCATTCCCACTGGAGCCTCAGTACGCGGCTCTGTGCCTGAGAACACGGGCTCGAAGAGCCGAGAGCTGCAGCGTGCCAGCCACAAAGGAACAGAAAGGAACCGCTGGAGAGCCAACACGTTAGTGTAGTACAACACGCCTGAGACCTGAACACACAAATATCCAACACGTTAATGTAGTACAGCACGCCTGAGACCCGAACACGCAAACATCCAACACGTTAGTGTAGTACAGCATGCCTGAGACCTGAACACACAAACAAGTACTTTGTCAGGACAAATGTGAGGACGAATAGTCATGGAGGCAGTTATAAAGTGGGATTCATACTCGAAACAATATTAGCTCGATTTCCATGCTAGTGACATGTTAACATAAACTACAGGACTTTGTTCATTACTTAAATAAATGAACATCTACAAAATCTTGCGCACTTTTTGCATGATAATAACACTAACGTTTCCTTCTAAATTCAAGCAGAGCACGTAAAATTAAACCAATGACACTGCACTGTGTCTTCTGTTGGTGGAAATACGTGAAATGCTTACTAGTGTTGTGAAAAGCCAACACCAAAAGTATCATATTGATCAGAAACACAGTAGGTGCAAGACGGGGATGAAAGTCATTGCAGATTACAGATTATGCTGCATGTGGTAGTTGTGAGAAATTTTTCACAAGCTTCAGAGAATTCAGTTGGGATTCTTACTTACCAATCCGCTAAGAGCCACAACCCACATGTAAGTGCTAGACGTCAGCAACTAAGACAGACAAGAGTACAAGTGAGAACACACTGAAAAACTGAGGTCATCATTTCACCCATGTGCTGATGCCAAATGTGAAAATTAGAAATGCACTGACAATTTGTTTTCCTTTCAAACCGCAAATGAGTAGGGGTTTTCTGGTGCTTGTCAATAGTGATAACCAAATGAGCAACCTACTTAATATTTATCTATCATGGGTGTCATGGAACATTTTAGCTAGCTCTGTGGTTTTTTTTTTTTTTTCAGTTTTATGGTTATCATCTTTAATAGATAGTGCATGGCAGCTACCCTGGGAAGCAGTACCAGTGTGTGTGGTTATCAGGATCAGATCAATTTTCAGTATCTGTGTTGACACATCCCTGTACTAAAGTCTTTTCAGCAGGACACACAGCTCACCTGTAGGCCTACGATGTACACGAGAGACTTGTTGCTGATCGAGACGTAACGCAGCAATTGAGTGACCTGAAGTCGAGGGATGGAGCAGAAGAAAGGCACGAAGAGGGCAAAGACTGGACCCAGCCTGAATATGAGAGACAGAGAGAGAGCCCACTTCAGACAAAATAAAAATGCATATTATTTGTGGACAATTTGCAGCTACTTGTTAGCTGGCTTGCTAGTGACCTCAACTACCGGTTAACGCAATGTACTAATGATGCTAGCTAAAAGTCATCAGATAACGAACTCAACATGGCAGTTATCTAAATGCTAGCTAGCTTGCTACTGTCATTAGCCTCTTGTTAACCCAGTACTGTATACTATTTAGCCTAAAGCTAGCTAGAGACTTTAGTTACTTGTTTACACTTGTTTACTTGTTTATACTTAGCATCAAGTTACCTACATTGCTAGCAACTTTGCACAATTTAAGAACTAGCATTATCTAGATTTATAGCAACTTCATCTCCTAGTTTACGTTATATTATTTAGCCTAAAGTTAGATAGTTTGCTAGTTACCTGAGGTACTAGATTACACAGTATAATAGCTTGCCTAATGTTAGCAAACAAGTTTAGTTAGCTGCTTTCCAGTGTAAGCATTAGCCTAGTGTCAGCTCATTTGTTCTAGCAACCTTAGCTACTTGTTTACTCAGTCCAATGGTTAACCTATTGTATTAACCTGATCACTGGAGTACACAACATAATTATTAGCCTAATGTTAGCTAGCTTGGTTTTATAATAACCTGATATAAATCTTATAGTTAGGCTTGATAATCGAGTTGCTGGCTAGTGACATGAGCTACGTGTTTCCACAATATAGCAGTTTGCTTAATGTTAGCTAGCTCACTTGTCACTGTAGCCACTACCACTGACTTCAGCTACAAGTAGCAATATTAGCTACATGTTTACACAGTATAACAGTTACCCTGTTGTCTAGTTTTATAGCAACTTTAGCTACTAGTTTGCACACCGTAACAGCTTAATGTCAGCTAGGTCGGTTTTAATAACACAATTGAATTTTTAGACTAAAGCTAGTTCAAGGAACAGTCAAATAGTGACAGATAGAAAGGATACCCTAAATGAGCTCACAGCTTTTCTGATCACATTTGAGCATTTCTTTGGGTACTGTTAACGTCGCTAAACAAGGACAGGATAAGACTTCAAACATGGCTGCTTCAGTCAGTTTCACGTTTAGTTCTGCTTCCTTTCTTTATAAATACACGAGTACGCTTATAGTATAAAGTGTAAAAACCACAAACTCCCCCCCCCCCCCATCTCTGACCCTCTTCCATTGCTATACAGTCGTGGTCAAAAGTTTACATACAGTTGTAAAGAACATAATATCATGGCTCCCTTGAGCTTCCCGTTACTTCTACAACTCTGATTTTACTCTGATAGAGTGATTGGAATAGATACTTCGTTGTCACAAAAAACATTCATGAAGTTTGGTTCTTTTATGACTTTATTATGGGTTAACAGAAAAAAGTGATCACATCT
>JAQLOM010000010.1:4342103-4356465 GCA_030068315.1 Chrysichthys thysi | reverse complement strand
GCCTAATCCCCTCTGTGCATGTCTTTGGACAGTGGGAGGAAACCGGAGTACCCGGAGGAAACCCACATGGACACGGGAAGAACATGCAAACTCCACACAGAGAGGCATCCGTGCCAAACCCGGGGCTCGAACCTTCTCGCTGTGAGGCGACAGTGCTAACCACTTAGCCACCGTGTCGCCCCATATATATATATAAAAAACACACACACACACACACACACACACACACACACACACACACACACACAACATGGCCAAAGGTTTGTGAATGTCTGACCATTACAACCCTACTGTTTCCTCCTCCCCTGACCTCACTAATGGCTGAGTGACCACAAATACCCCATAGCCACGCTTCCAAAATCTATTGGAAATCCTTCCCAGAAGAGTGGAGGCTATTTTTACAGCAAAGGGGTTTAAATCTGGAATGGGTTACAATAAGGACATAAGGGGGTTGATGGTGAAACTTTTGGTCATATATCTGTATATACAAATGCTATACACAGGTTAATGCCTAAAAAAATTTAAATGTACATAATTAAAATAATTATTAGAGAGGTTTGTTCCTCTTGTTCCAACAATTGCAAACAAAATTCTATGCAACTTTAAACTGTCGAGTTTTTTTTTTTTTTTACCGAGAAATCAAACATTTCCTGTGGTGGAAAACCTAAAGTTAAAACAGTTTTACTTCTCAGGTGCTTATGTGCAGACACATCCAAAAATATTGGTCTCTTCACAGAAAGCATCTTCCCAAAAGTGTGAAGTAGCCCTTGTGTCAGTTGTTACCAGACAAATGGTTATGTACCACAACGACTACATTAATATAAATACAATTTGTTTTCTTCCAAAAAGTCTACATTTGACATGCAAAACAGATGATTCATATTCTGGGGAAATGAAAATAAAAACACCGTATGTGTATATTGTGGCTACCTGCAAAGTGAAATCAGGTCCTTGATCAAGTTCTAATAATATAATATGCAAAACGCAAGCCCTTTAGACTGGGTTACATATTTATCTCAAACTGTCTGGGGACTACTTGGCTTCATTTCTCCAAACGCACCTTAACAGCCTCCCTCGTGACACAAGAGTGGAGGAGGTGCCGGAAAATTTAGTAAAAAAAAAAAGAAAAAAGAGGAAAGGAAGCGGTGTGGCTTTCTTTAGAGCTTCATGCTGCTTCTGAGTTGTGCATTTTCAAAAGGCTAGTCAAGATTGTTGAGATAGACACTACAGTGAGTGTGAAAACGGAGAGGCGTGTCTTGGTTTGAGATGCATGCAGAACACTGCCTTGAACAATCAGAGACATAAGGTGCAGCTCAACTGTTTGGTGAGTATGTGATTTTTAGGACTAATTTTAAGGCTGAAAGCAAAAAAAAAGAAAAAAGAAAAAAAAAAAAGATTCATTTCAAATGTAGTAGTAGCACTAAAATATAGATCATCATTATGACTATTACACTATCCACCATCACACATATTGAAGAAATTGGCTTTAAAAAAAAGAACCAAAATCTTTTTTTCTTTGGCAAATTTATAGAAAACCAGAACAAAGAACAAAAAGAGGAAATCAAAAATAATTTGAAAAGAAAGGTGTAAGAACACTGTCACGTAAACTTTCAAACTCGGACCTGCTTCTGGCTATTTATTCTTGTTGTGCTTTTTGGCACCTTGAAGGGGTGGTTGTGGTTATGCAAAAGTGTGTGAATGACTTTAGCAACAACTATAAACCAAGAGGATGAAGTGACACTTTTTTTTTTTTTATCAGTTACCAGCAAACATGACTAAAAATTGAGGCCATGTGTAAAAAGGCCTTTTGAAGGGGAAATACCATACGTGGTCTTTGGCGTCACTGGAGACATTTTAGCCATTTTATAAGAAGTTTGTGAAGATTTACAGAATAATAGCACTTTGGGTTTGATCACTCCATACAGGGACAACAATTTTTCATGAATAAAGGTAACAGAAAATTTCTTAGAAAATCTATGCCGAATTCAGCCTGCTGCTTTGGTGATGTGTTTTTCCGTCTTTTATGATTATGTTTTAAGTACTCGTAAGTGTTGGTCTTTTCCTTAGCTTTTAGGTTTTAACTATGTTTGTTTAGATTGTGTTTTTAATGTATGTAGATATAACTTGCTTGTTGCTGTGAGATACTTTGGCACACAGGAAATTGCAGAAGTGTGCTCAAAGTCGTTATCTTTAAAAGTGGCTTATTTTTCTCAAGCTCTGACCTTAGCCTTACTACCTAGTACTACTTGATAACTTTTTCCCCTTATACAGTTATTTTTAATAGTGTTATACTCTGTTAAGTTCTGGATAAATTATTATTATTTATTTTATTTTTTTTTAGCATCCATTTAGCTTTTATAGCCGTCTCATCTTGCTGTATCTGTAGACAGAAACCAAATCCAGAAGCTTGATGATGACTGGGTCGCAACTGTAACTCATTAAACACACTGCAAAAAAAATTACATATCGCTGATGTGTGTTTTTTTGTTCACAGTGTATAGGAAAGCTGATGCTACTTTAAAAAAACAAAAAAAAAAACAGAACTCCTTAAGGGTTCCGTTGGGGGTTAACGGGTATTAACTTACTTTTAATTTACATTTTTTTCATTTTAATTTGCAAAAGTTTCACAATTAAATTACTACCTAAAATCACTGCTTAAGTGGTTCCTCGCTCAGGTTCCTCTGGAGGAACGTGAAAAGGTTTGAGGTAAAACCCTAAATCAGAGTTTCCCCATCACTGATGGATCGAAGTAGAACCTCTTTATTATCTGAGGAACCTTTGAGGAAGCCTTTCTTCCTACAATTTGCTGTTTTTTGGGTGACCAGGTGTTTGTATAAAAATAGACAGAGAGTAAAGTTTTTGATGTTATTTTGCTTCTGAAATAGAACTTACAATGCAAATTTCCATTTCTGCTTTCAGTCTCTTTATCAGTCTGTGACGATGTCTGCACAAGTTGACTCCAACTCCAGTTGCAGCAACCTGTACTCCCACTCTCAAGTGGCAAGTGTGCTGATGCCACTGGTCTACTCAATTATCTGTCCTGTGGGACTGCTGAGCAACGCACTGGCGCTGCATGTCATCTACACCAAGCTGACCAAGCTCAACCCCAGCACGCTGTACTCTGCCAACCTGGCGGTGTCGGACTTGCTCTTCTGCATGGCACTGCCACTGCGGGCCGTCTACTACGGCCTGGGCTTCCACTGGCCGCTGGGAGAGGCACTATGCAAGGCCACGGCATTGCTCTTCTATGTCAATTGCTATGCAGGTGTTAATTTTATGACCTGTCTTGCTGTGGATCGCTTCGTGGCCGTAGCCGTGCAGAAGAGGTGGTTGTGGCTCCGGAAAATGCGGAATGTGAAGTTAATTTGTTTGGCAATGTGGGCGCTGGTGTTGGCACAAACGCTGCCGCTACTGACCAGGAGTATGACTCACTTGGAGGCCGATGATAAAATTACTTGCATGGAGTACCCTAATTTCGAGCACACTGTCGATGGTTTGCCTTACATTCTGATTGGTGCAGTTGTTTTGGGCTATGGGATCCCGCTGGGGACGATCCTCTTCTGTTACTCAGCGCTCTCAAACAGACTGCGGGTAGCTGCCAAGTCCAATCATCTGACTGAGCGGTCTGGGAGGACGCATAAGGCACGGACAGTGATCACTGGCGTAGTGCTGGTGTTTGTCGTGTGTTTCAGCCCATACCACATAGACCTGCTGCAGTACATGATCCGGAAGCTTGTGTATGAGCCAGACTGCAATGAGCTGCACTCCTTCCAAATCTCGCTGCACATCACCGTGTGCCTCATGAACCTCAACGCATGCCTTGACCCGTTTGTTTATTTCTTCGCTTGCAATGGCTACAAGAAGAAAGTGATGAACCTGCTGAAGCGCAAGGTCAACCCATCGCTCTCCAGCGTAGTGCGTGACAGTTCAGGAACTCCTGAACAAAGGGAAACCTGCCTCAAGGGAAACCTGACCCTGAAGGCCATCAAGCACAGCTCCTGAACCTTCACACACCTCCTAGCAGCTTTCCAGGCAGGATATATTTTCTGGACATACGCCTGTAACGATTGCGACTAATTTGCACTGTACAAGAGCTTTCTGATGTTTACGTGAAGAGTTTCATCACACCAAAAAAAAGTTCTCAGAAATGCATCTCATATCTTCAAGGAAAGCTTTCGTCTTAGTTTGATACAGTCCCAGTTTGTGCTCTGTCCCCTTGGGAGAACCCTTACCAATATAAAAGACACTTTCCTTTGAGAACAGGGAACTGGTTGAATCCCAACCCTTGACAGAAAATATAAATGAAGCTTCTGAACATAATCAGAATCATTGGTTGGAAAATCAGAGTCACTCAATGCTTGGTTTAGGTTAGCATAGGTTTGACATAATACTAGAGACCACTTCCTGAAGTGTATCCATACTAGAAGAACACACAAACTCTTTCTCCACAGGACATGACAAAAGCAACCAACACATCAATTCTCATGGGATATGTTCACCTAACTGGGGTTCAACTGCTTATTTCATAGGAGGTACACAATCTTTCCAAAGATTTCAAGGGAATGTGAATCCATCAGTCATGGCTGTCTTGGAGTGGGACTAAAATCACACAGATACTATGGTAATAACTACATTACCCTACTTCCTGATGTAAAAATAAATCAGTCCGAACAAAGCTAAAATAAACATGGAGGTCTTCAATGTACAGTTCCAAGGAGAGGACAAGGAGAGTGAGGAGAGCCGCTTAATATGGACAGAGTACTGAAATGGCAGCAGATAATTAAAAAATTATTTCCATTAAATGTAATTTAAGACTAGGGGAACTGTGACTTACATATCAGTATACACATATCAGATGTCTGTAATATGTATATATTAATATGTATACTATGTGCGCATGTATATAAAGTATAAATGTGTTCAAGCAGTAAATGGCAATGCTTTAAGTTATGTATATTTTTTAAGCATTTTTTTTTTCTTTTTCTTCCCCCTCAACAACAGCACTGTATATATCAAACAAATGTCAACAATATGGGATTTCTGATGAGAAGTGGACGGTATACTGGATTTTACTGCTTTGAAAATGTTTGAAAATCCTGTTGGCTTGCAGTGTGTGCGGCTTAACCATTAGTTCAGTTTGTGCACCCTGAAAACGCTATAAAAATAACCCTTTCAAATGAGAAATGAGTGACTATCTCTAGAAAGTATAATAATCTCATAATGAGAAGTAGGAGATAAATTCACTTGCAATTTTTATTTCTAAGCCGGAATTTTCAGGGCACGGCAGACGAAGCATGTGTACTTCAATTCCATATTTGAGGGTTGCTAATCCAGCTGTACACAGACATCTCAAAAGTAAACAGCCACTATTATCTTTGAAACATTTATTTCTAGAAACTTCCTTCTAGCTGCTCTGCCATAGTAGCCAAATTGATAGAGATCCCTCACAGAAGTACTCCGACTCACTTGGAGTGGCTCTGCAACATCAGCTTCCTTTTTTGAACAATCCGCGTGACAGTCTGACGACACCGGTCAGAGGGCCCAGGTCGACTGGAGCGGGATGCTGTTGATTCCTTTCCTTTACTTTTGAATTGTACAAATCACTCTGTTGACTTTGTACAAGAGGAATCTCAAGGTTTTGTGCAATCTCACCCACAATACGCCCTCTTTGAAAATCACACAACTCTTTGACTTCTGGTGTTCGCCGCATGGCTAATTGCTCTAAACAATTAATATCCTGTAATCTGAAATGAAAAGTTTGAAGACACATAGATAAAACGTAATGAGTGGAGTCTGTTTACTTTTGAGATTTTTTGTTACTTCTGTGTATTCTGAGACCCAAAGGAGCTGAAGGTTAAACACACAGCTATTGGTGAGATGCTTCTAGATGTTCCTACACAGCTATTTAGAGGGCATCCATGTTCTAACACATCTGTGCATCAAAATGACACCAGTCCTGTCACTTATTGCACCACATATGACACAAACACAAATTAATGACAAACATCACAGTTTTAAAAATAGAGAGATAGATAGACAGACACTCATGGTCAAAAATAAATAAGGAAAAAAAAACTAAAAATAAATCAATAAAAATGTAATAATAATAATAATAATAATAATAATAATAATAATAATAATTTGCAAAACAATAAGCTCTTAATGGTCTCCAAAGCAAATAACTGGTGAGCAAGAATTAAATAAATAGATAATGTATGGCATGGCTTTTCCCTTTGATTCCATTAAATGATTAGCCTAAGCCTTGTGGTAAACTCAGACAGCTTTTTTTATTTATTTATTTTTTTAACGGAATGAAGAGTCGACATTATATTCCACTCATTCCCCAAAAAATTAAAAAAAATTTGAACACCCAGACATGTGTTAGTTTGAATTTTATAACAAACATTTAAATCTTTTCATGATTTTATCTTTGCATACAGCATACATTCAGCAACAAGCACTGAGGGGGCAATGGTGGCACAGGGCTCAGAACGGAGAATGTTTTTTATTAATTTTTTTTTTTATTCTTGCTCATTTTATAACCAGTGATTTGTTAAGACCATTAAAAGCTTGGTTTTCAGTTTGGGGATTGGCCCTTTTTTTTTGCCCAGGAGTGTATAGATTATCCAGTTTTGTAAAAATTTCTTTCTCAAAATGTCATGTAATCTGAAGCCACGTTTCATATTAAGTCCCAATAAACTTTACTAAGCAGACGTTAAAGCATTAAAGCGATAAAGTTCCCATGTCCTTTTGACTCTAGGATAGTCAATGGGTGAGGCGTCTTTGTTTCTTTAGTATTTCACTGGAATTACTCAGATAATGAAGCTAGCATGTTATCAGTGAGGGTCTATAGAACATGTGGAATATGTGTGAGCTGTAAAGCCTGCGTCTGATAAGCAGCATCTTCAGATATTTAAGCAAAAAAACCAAAAACCTATTTTCTAACCTTCATGCAAGAAATTATCAAATACTTACGCAATCTATAATAATAATAATAATAATAATAATAATAATAATAATAGGAAGAGGACATCAGCATATGATACGTGCAGATTTTCTACCTTTTACCTTCTTAAAAAAATCCAGTGATTTACTTTACTATATTCTTTTCACAACAAGGAAGAGAAAAAAATCCAAAGTCAAGCAAGATTCGAAAATAACCCGAGACAAACACCCTACTAGGGCATCATGGCATTTAGGTGTTTGTATTTCAAATAAATTTCAAATAAAGACTAAGATCCGCAAAAGTGTCATCCAAAGTAATCGCACGTTGGTAAATGCTTATACAAATGTAGAACCCAACACATTGTTCTTCCTTGAATGGATCCGTAATGTTTAAATTTGCTCGCTGTCAAAACGTTTAAAAAACAGGTCTTTGCTACACCGTCAGCGCAGAAGAAAACGTATTAAAAGCTGGAAAAAAAATGACGCATTAATGGAAAGTCAAATTTGTAACGGTTTAAAAGTAAATCCATAATGGCAAAAAATATGTTTTTCATGATCTCTGGGGTGGTTTTGTAACGCTACTCTCAAATGCCACAGTGACAAAAGCTTGGTTTTGTGGTGAAACATGACCCTTTTGGTTTTCCATTCACTCCAACGTGGCATATTGTTGCCTTTTTTTGTTTTTTAATGTCCTGTGAGTTTCATACTTCACAAAAAAGTAACAACTGCACATCCAGCACCTTTCTGTTAGGATCCCACAGGATTCCCAGTCCTGGTGCACTTCTCTACATCAATCCCTCATTCAACAGACATGAACGGAGAGCTCAACCAAAGCCATGACAAGTGTGGAAAAAGTTATGGTTAGGGAGTGTTGAGACTAAAGTTCAAGAAAACCGTAAACGTTGAGGAAATTTTGACGGAAGAGGAAAAAAAATAATAAGCCACAGATTTTATCAAAGGAAACAATCGTTCTTAGAAGCGTGGTGTCTCTCAACATTTCCCTGAGAATAACATGAAGGTCGGCACTGCTCTCTCTGAGCACACACTGCGCTCAGGTGGCCGAGACGCATAACTGCATGATGTTTGTGTGCGCGCATTAAGGATGGGCAATATTTAATACCAGTGCACTGTATTACACTCATAGGCATAGTGTACATCCTGCAGTGAAAATAAAAAGCTGGTACGAACTCATTCGGTGTGATAAATCGAACGGATTGTTGGCTTACAGTCCGGCTGGCAGCACATCCACCTGCAGCTCAAACAGGAAGTGAAGAGTCTTGGCCAACAGGAAGTCCAGAAATCCAGACAGAACCCAGGTTCCAAACAGGAAGGACTAATATCAACAGAAGACACACAAAAGTGCACAATAATCACAAGTAAATCCTGAAGGGAAAGATCACTTTTGAAGATTAAAAAAAAAAAACATAACATTTTAGCCACGTTGTGCATTCGATTATTTACCTGAAACGAAACCGATTTTATTATTACGCCAATTAGAAATGTCTCCAATCCCGCACTCGTTCTGTCCCATTTCCCCTGACACACAGAGACACCCTGGAACACCGGTCTTATATCTTACGGCCCTGTAACGAAACTTTCAGGTCACACGATCACTCTAACGCAGAGTTTTTTTTAATAGAGCGGAACTGGTTACTCTGTCTAAGATTACTGACTCATAAAAAAAGGCTGAGAAGAAAAGATGAGAAGCTTCACAGCAAGAAAGAGAGAGAGAGAGAGAGAGAGAGAGAGAGAGCTGGGAAAACCGTGGCATATGATACAGACTTGTTCTTCTTGTCCTTCTGCACGCTCATCCACCTTTCAGTTCATTATGGAAAAATACAGAGCTGAGAGAAGTGGGGGAGGAAAAAAGGGAATGAAAAACTAGAACAAGTAGAAGACAGAAAGAAAGAAAGAAAGAACAGAAAAACAAATAAAACCACACACGAGAAACTCACCGAAACCAAAAATCAGAAAGTGGAAGAAAGTAAGAACGTTTCTCGGCATGGAACTGAAGAGAAATAAACAAAGACACAAAGAGCTTGTAACAGAGATCCTGTTTACAAAAAAAAAATAAAGAAGCAATATGTGTGTGTGGGGGGGGGGGGGGGCTGACCCGCGAGAGAAGGAACGTGTGAAAGAGAGAGAGACAGAAAAAGAGAAAGAGGATGTTTCTTCTCTCTTCATATTAGGAGTTAGGTGATGTAAGTGTGTCTTGTGCAGGTGTATGCATGCTTTTGTAAGCATATGTGAGCATACATAAGGGTATGTAAGGGTACAAGAGCATACATAAGGGTACAAAAGGGTATGAGAGTTTATTGTAAGGGCACGTAACAGTATGTGTGCGTATGTAAGGGTACATGAGCATACGTGTGTGTATGTAAGGGTATGAGAGCGTACGTAAGGGTATGTAAAGTTATGTGAGCATACGTAAGAGTACGTGAGCGTATGCAAGGGTATGTAAGGGTATGAGAGCATACATAAGGGTATGAGAGCTTACGTAAGGATACGTGAGCATACGTGCATGTATGTAAGGGTATGAGAGCATACATAAGTGTACATGAGCATACGTAAAGGTACGTGAGCGCATGTAAGGGTATCTAAGGGTATGAGAGCGTACGTAAGGGTTTGCAAGGGTATGAGAGAGTACATAAGGGTACGTAAGGGTATGAGAGCGTACGTACGGATATGTAAGGGTATGAGAGCGCACGTGTGTGTATGTAAGGGAATGTAAGGGTATGAGAGTGTACATAAGGGTACGTTAGCATACATAAGGCTATATAAGGATACATGAGCATACGTAAGGGTATGAGAGTGTACAAAAGGGTGTGAGAGCATACGTGCGTGCATGTAGGGGTATGTGAGCCCACATAAGGGCATGTAAGGGTAGGTGAGCATACGCAAGGGTGTATGAAGGTACGAGAGCATACGTAAGGGTATGTAAGGGTATGGGAGCACACAAGGGTATGACAGCGTACATAAGGGTATCTGAGCTTACATAAGGGTACGTGAGCATATGTAAGGGTATGTGAGCATACGTGCATGTATGTAAGGATATGAGAGCGTACATAAGGGTATATGAGCATGCGTAAGGGTATATGATTGTACGTAAGGGAATCTAAGGGTATGAGAGTGTATGTAAGGGTATGTGAGCATATGTGCATGCATGCAGGGGTATGTGAGCCCGCATAAGGGTATGTAAGTATGTGAGTGTATGTTAGCAATGTAAGGGTTTGTAATGGTTTCTAAGGGTATGTACATGCATGTATGCAAATGCATGTGTGTATGTAAAGATATAAGTGTATGTTAATGTACGTGAACATACATAAGGGCATGTATGTGTGTAAGTGAGTGTAGGTGAGCATGTCGGAGTGTATATAAGTGTATGGAAGTGTATGTGAACGAATGTGAGCACATGCATGCAATCATACGTGAGTGCACATTAGAGGATTTGAGCCTATGTGAGCGCATGTAAATGTATGAAGCGCCGTAGTTTCACTTTAAGATCAGCTCTAAGTCACGCTGTACTCAGGTGATTTATAAACAGTGTGCTTGGTCATGAACGTCACACTTTTCAACACACAGTTGAACAGACGTGCCAGGCTTCAGTGAGTGTTTCACCACTACCGATACCTACTAAACGCCACAAGCGTGTGACGTGTAGGTGTGTGTATGTGACCGCATAAGAGCTTTTGCAAGCATATGTGAGCATACACGAGGGTATGCAAGCCTACATGAGCGTACGTGAGCATACGTGGGCGTACATGAGGGCACATGAGCCTACGAAAGGGTAGGTGAGCATACCCGTGTGTATTTAAGGGTATGTGAGCACACGTAAGGGTATGTACAGTGGGTATAGAAATGAATCACCTCCTTCGAAATATTCCAATTTTTTTGCTTTATAGCCTTAAATGAGCACACACACACCAATATTTTTTCCAGCTCTACTTACTCAGTGCAATCTAGAACATCCAAGTGAAAGATCTCACAGCTACAGTTCTGAAGAATTGGAAAAAATAAAAAATAATAATAAAAAACAAGAAATACTGAGATTAATAAAAGGATCACCCCCTCTAAACAATATCTGTAAACCCAAATCAGGTGTAAGTAACCACCACTTCCATTGCAGACCATGGTTACTGGCTTCCACCTGTGATCAGTGTAATCAGTGTGATTAGTGAAGCATAAAAACAGCTGTTCCTGGAGCATTCCCTTGCTTGGCAGTGCAACAGACAGCAAACAACTGACTATTGCCTAAGCCACTTTCAAAAGATCTCAGGGACAGAGTTGTAGACAGACATAAGGCAGGAGATGGATGCAAAAAAAAAATCTCAAAGGCTTTATCAATCCCAAGGACACACACAGTAAAGGCCACAATACAGAAGAGGGCAAGTGTTTGGTACTAGTAGGACCCTCTCTGAATCCAGCTGTCCCTCCAAACTGGATGGAAGAGCAAGGAAGAAAATGGTAAGAGAGGCTACCAAGAGGCCAATGGTCACTTTGAAGGAGTTACAGGATTTTATGGCAGAGAGTGGTTATTGTGTGCATGTGACAATTTCACAAGTGCTCCACAATCGTGGCTTGTTCAAGAGGGTCACAAGGAAAAATCCACTTCTCAAGAAAGGGCACATTAAGGCTTGTTGGGCTTTGCCAGAATGTACCTTGAAGATTCTGATACCAAGTGGAAAAAAGGTCTCATGCTCAGATGAGACCAAAATCAAACTATTTGGTCTCAATACCAAAGGGTACACCTGGTGGAAATATAATGCAGCTCACCATCCACAACACGCCATACCTACAATAAAGCATGAAGGTGGCAGCATCCTGCTGTGAGGGTGTTTCTCTGCCACAAGGCCTGGGGCTCTCGTTAGGGTAGAAGAAAAAATGGATGGGGCAAAATACTGTCAAATTCTTGAGGAAAACTTGCTCCCCTCTGCCAGAAAGTTAAAGATGGGCAGAATGTTCACCTTTCAATACGACAACGACCCGAAACACACAGAAAAATTGACCACACAGTAGCTGAAGGGGAAAAAAGTGAATGTCCTCGTGTGGCCCAGTTAGAGCTCAGACCTAAATCCCATTGAAAATCTGTGGAAATATTATATCGAATATCACCATGTAATTTGACCGAACTTGAACAGTTCTGTAAAGTACAATGGACAAATATTGCTCAATCGAGATGTGCACAGTTCATAGAGAAGTATCCTGACAGACTCAGTCCAAGAGGCTGTAGTTGTGGAGGCTGCAAAAGGTGCAAAAAGCAAAAGGTGGTTCAACAAAATATTGACACTGGGGGGTGGGGGGGGCCTTTATTAATCTCAGCATGTCTTGTTTTTCATTTTTGCTCATTTTTCTGAACTGTAGTTGTCATAGTTGCATTGAGTAAGTAAAGCTGAGAAGAAATATTTTTTGTATGTGCTTTCATTTAAGGCTGTAAAGCAAAAGAAAAGGAGCATTGTATGTAACTAATACTGTAAGGGCATGTAAAGGTATGTGAGTGTACGTGAGCGATGTAAGGGTTTGTAAGGGTTTGTAAGGGTATGTACGTACATGTATGTAAGTCTATGTCTGCATGTAAGGATATATAAGTGAATGTGAATGTATGTGAGCATATGCAAGGGCATGTGTGTGTGCATCTATGCAAGTGTAAGTGAATGTGACCATATCGGAGTGTATACAATTGTATGCAAGTGTATGTGAACGAATTTGAGTGTAGACACATAAGCATGTGAGCGTATGTGAGAGTACTTGAGCCTATGTGAGCGCATGTAAATGTATGAAGCGCCGTAGTTTCACTCTAATAAACTCAGCTCTAAGTCACGTTGTACTCGGGTGATTTAGAAACAGTGTGCTTTGTCATGAACGTCACACTTTTCAGCACATCGCACATCACAGATCATGTGTGTCTAAATACCTGAAAGCAGAGACACAGGGGTGATGTAAACGTATGGTTGAACAGAAGTGATCATAAACCAACGTGCCAGGCTTGAGCGAGTGTTTTACTGCTACTGATACCTACTAAACCCCACAACGCAGGATGACTTACAGCGAATTTGCGACTGCCGAACCTCCTCTCAAATATGCGGAAGTTGTAGATGAGTAGACTGCTGCAGAATGCGTCCTTTACATCCAGACAGATCAGCCTCCCACACAGCAGCCTCCACAACTACAGTCAACAAAAACATACACACGCACACGCACACGCACACACACACACACACACACACACACACACACACACACACACACATAGCATTTCAGAAGCAGTTTTATGCACCACTATCTTCACTTTTAGAAACTCCGTAGTGGAACTTGCACTAACATACACTCAGATGAGTGCACTTGTACGCTGACCTGTCTGTGGTGTGTGATAGCCTGCAGGCTGTAAACAAACAGCTTCTGGTACTGAGGCAGAACCACGAGCAGCAGCACGGTGAAGGCAGTGGGAAGGAGCAGCAGACTCTTCGACATGGGAGCTTTGTCTGTCGGACACACACAGGCGTCAAAAATAATCCTGACAAGGTGCTCGAACAGGCTAAAAAGGTGTGACGTATATATATACACATACATATATATATATATATATATATATATATATATAAAAAAAAGTGCACAGATATATATACATATATAGAACGTATAGGAATGATACGTATATAGAAGTGTATAGACGTATAGAAAAAAGGCTGCTGAGATCATCGCTATCTATTAAACTTGGGTTTGAAACAATAGGGAACTCCTGAAACTGTGATATGCTAAACAATATGCCCATCTGCCTAGCGCTTTCTTCTGCATGATAGCTGTCGTATGATCGTGAAGATCGTGAAGGTGGGTCGGAACTGGCCGAGAGCAAATTTAATTATTAAGAAACAAAAGCAAAAGAAAAAAAAAGAAAAAATCTGAAACACAAACATCAAGGTAAAAACGCAAATAGAAGAAGAAAAACTAATGTAAAGAATCAGAGATAGAGAATACAAAAGCAATAGGGGAAAGCTGTGGAAAAAGATGGAGAAAACAAAAGAGAGCTGGGGAGAAAGAGGAGGCAGTAAGGTAAGGCAGTGAATGAGGAAGAGACCCTACAGCATGCAGCAAAACTGACACAGAATGATGTGATTAGATGCTGGAAAGGAGGGAAAAAAGAAGAGAAAGAGAGAAATTAAAAAGAAGAGAAAGAGAGAAATTAAAAAGAAAGAGGACACAGTACAGAAAAGCAGCGATGGATAGATAAATGGATATCTAGATAGGCAGATAGAAACACTGGACATTTCAGGGAAAGAAGAGAGACTATGAGGCAATAAAGAATGGAAGGATGGAAGTGGAAGAAAGTGTATGTGTGGGGGGGGATATATATACACACACACACACACACACACACACACACACACACACACACACACACACACACACACACACACACACA
>JAQLOM010000010.1:4304198-4314589 GCA_030068315.1 Chrysichthys thysi | reverse complement strand
TTTTTGGCTATATTTATGATCATAACTAAAATATGGAACATCATTTTGCCTTGAAATTTTCTGGCAATCAGAAGCTAAAAAATAAAAATACATGGTAGTGGTTATTATTTTTTATTTATCAACATATAACATTAAAAAAGTCAAAAATGTACAAATACTGTGTTTTTGCCGTTTGTTTTTGAACTGTACAATCACTCTGTTGACTGTAACAAGAGGAATCCCAAGGTTTTGTGCAATCACACGCTGGTTAAGTCCACCCTCAGACTGACCCACAATACGCCCTCTTTGAAAATCACACAACTCTTTGGCTTCTGGCATTCGCTGCATGGCTAGTTGCTCTAAACAATTAATATCCTATAATCTGAAATGAAAAATAATAATTATAAACAATTTTAAAGCATCAGGTAGTGTCTGCATAGATAAAACGTAATTTTGAGATTTTTTTTTTACTTCTGTGTATTCTCAGACCCAAAGGAGCTGCAGGTTAAAGATACAGCCGTTGGTGAGATGCTTCTAGATGTTCCTATACAGCTCTTAAGAGACCATCCATGTTCTAACACATCTGTGCATCCAAATGACACCAGTCCTGTCACTTATTAATTAAAAGTACCACATATGAGCCACAAATTAATGCCCGACATCACAGTTGTAAAAGCAGAGTGCAGTAGAGATAGCTAGATAGTTGTAAAAATAGATAAAAATAATAATGAGGGGTGTCTGTTTACTTTTGAGATGTCTGTATGTATATATATACACACACACATACAGTTTTTGGGTTTACCTTATAAATTTACCTTATACTGGCCATATATGGTAACTCTATCGACCTTGATTTTAAACATGAAAATGAAAACGGTTCTTGTAATATAACAGTCTAGGGATAAAATTTCGAATTTCCATGTATTTCAATTAGTGCCCTATAAAGGGTTAAAGGCTCTATTTATGAACAATAGCTACCTTGTTCACATTATTTGGAGAAATACCTGAGCAGTCTAATGTTTTACCAGTGATCTCACTTACTGACAGATGAAACCAAATTAAAGTGGACAAACTAGTCATGACTGTAGGATGCTATATTACAGCCCAAGCCTCAGTCATTAAAGATACCTACTAATATATTTGCCCTCACTATAAATATACACTCACCGATGACTTTATTAGGAGCTCATAATGAACTCATGAGTGTTTATTTACGCAGTTCTCCAATCAACCAATCGGGTGACAGCACCACACAGCATAAAATCATGCAGACACAGGTTGAGAGCTCTAGTTAATGTTCACATGAAACATCAGAACAAGTGGGGGGAAAAAACGACTGTGACCGTGGCATGGGTGTTAATGCAAGACGGGCTGGGTTGTGTATTTCGAAAAACGCTGATCTCCAGAGATTTTCACACACAACTGTCTCTAGTGTTTATCTCTAGTGGTGCGGAAAAAACCCCCCACATCCAGTGAGTGCGGCTCTTGTTCGTGAGAGTAAAATAGCCAGGCTTGTTCGAACTGACAGGAAGGCTATGGTAACTCAAATAAGCTTTCTACTCAACCGTGTAAAGAAAAGAAGCATCTCAGGACGTGTTAAACCTCGAGACAGATGCACTACCACAACGGCAGAAGATCAAATCGCTCCATTTCTTATCAACCGAGAACAGTGACTTGTGCCCTCTGAGATGTGCAGGCTTGCAGGTGTTCCTAATAAAACGGCCGCCGAGGGTACATTACTACAGTTCTAGAGACGTGCAAACTGAGGAGCGTTTCATTAATTCAGCATTCTGACAGGATTATCTGCAACGCTGCTGCAGCCGCAGGAGCGCTTCCATATGCGGCTACGCATCCTCCTCTTTAAACACAGCTTCATGTCAGATTTAAGTTTTTGTCGAATAAGTCACTTTCAACACGGTTTTGTCGAAGCAGCAGTTTTGACATACGGGATATTAGGCATGGCGCAGTATGTGAGCACTTTTAATTGCATTGAGACGTTCTGTGCTTAAAAATATTCCACTTATCTCTTCTGTGTTGGACTGTTTGAGTGGCGATTATAAAGAGCACGGGCTATTTTTACAGGGGTGGGCTGCGGATGACAGGAAATATTTAATGGAAGTCAGTTAATGAAACTCTGGACTGGATTTCACTGCATGTCTCACTTTCTCTCTTTCTCGCTCTCTGCCCCCCACCCAACCTTTTAGAGTGGATTTAGCTGTCCCAGTTGATTTCTACGTCTGTGTCAGTTTCTTTGTCCATTTGTCCATCTGTATCTGACTTTATCAGCTCGAGTATCAGTCACTTACACGTTCTCCATTCCAACGAGCACCCACTTTATCGCCATCTATTCTTGGACGTCCTTCACTTTAAAAACCGTGTTAAAAATTCCCGGCGTGGCTTTTTTTGGCCGCAGTGCGTTTTTAAGTATACATAATGCCGTGCTGGATCCATTTAAACGAGCAGGTGCTCAAAATCTCACCTTCTGCCCACTACGTGCTAAAGGCTGATTAGATTTACGCCCCCCCTCCCCCTCCCCCCTCCCCCCACTTAGCTGACCAAAGCATCTTTATCCGATCTCTCCGTCTTGGCAGGAGAGTGAAGCCCGCTGTCACATCCAAGGTGTTTCAAAGATGAAAAACAATCCATCTCTTGCTCCCTCATCCATCTCTTCCCCCACCACCCCCCTTCCCGCTCTCCTGGCTAAAAAAGCCAGGCATCTGGAGGAATGTGATTAGCGGAATGCCGGCGTGGGCCGCTGGAGCACTCAGCGGGAGAGAACCTCACGCCGTGCCGCTGAACTACGGTGCCCCCACAGGGACAATCAGTGCTGAGTTAGCACCGGCCGCCCCTCTATGAAATCTGATGGATCTTTTCATGGCGTTTTTTTTTTTTTTCCTTTCTTGCAGCACTGTTTGATCATAAGCAGTCCTCTTCAAACCAAGGTCGTTTCCTCGCTCTCTTGATATCTCTGCCTGCTCAGATTCCTCAGGGTAATGAACTTTCTTGTGCTGAAGTCCACTGCAGTCGGCATTAGAGCGAAAGACCGGCACAGAGCGAGCAGACCGAGTAGGACGAGGGACGACGCCTCTTTGAGGAAGATGCCTCGATTTCTGATCTTGACGCTTTCAGTTCTGCCCCCTGAAGAGTCATTTGAAAGCAGTGACAAAGAGGTCCTGCCTCTCTGCAATAGCTGTCGAATGGTAAAAAGGTTCTCTTTTCTTCTAGAAAAACAACCCTTATTTTTAAGGGATGGTGCTTTTCTAATTAAAAAATTACTCCAAGGGACCTGTGGGCAAAAACAAGTACCCTCTTAACGCTGGAAAACCCAGACCACCTTATAATAGGAAAAATATCTCCATGATCCAAATGAATGATGATACAGACTCAGTGAACACGAGAGCAGGTGATTTGTTTTTTTTAATTAACCCTTTCTTACTCCATGTTATGAAATGGTCCTTATGAGACCTCCTGGAATGTCTCCTAATGCCTACCAACCAATGATTGGATTGAATATAAGAGTGAAATAAAAGTTATGGTCAAATGACCCCAGGGGTGTTCCAGGGTTAAACCAGCGGTGCATTGACTTCACTGCTGTGTGGGGCTTTTTTTATTCCTACTGCTGAAACATGCTTTCTTAGGATTTACTCAGGACATCCATACACTAGGCAGTGGTGTACACCTAACGTGTGCACCAGTGATCCATCAATCCATTAAAATTGGACAGAATTGACAGCTTTGCTTGGCAGAATTGAGAATCCATTTCTCAAGCAAAACTTTACATCAGGTCTAACTTGGGTGACTTTGGCAGGTGAATTTGCACCTACAACCGATAGCAAATCAAGCAACCAAGAGGAGTTCTTGGGCTGCGTCCATATTTTGTACGGAATCCTTTAGATAATTTTGCGGCTCCGAAGACAAACTCTAAATGCGTAGAAAATCTAGCGCACACAGGGAACTTAGCATTGCGAAAATAAAGTTGACAAATTTTCCTGAAAACCAGATGTTAAGACATAACATATAGAATAACTACAGCACAACTGGATAATGCTTACTTTCAAGAATGTTGGCAAATACACACAAAAACAAACCAATATAGTAACTTACAAGTCATTTCAACAGTCAAGGTTGCTATAAAGCTCTTTGCTAACATCATCCCAACGTTAACCAACGTTAACCCTAACTTCTCACGTGCCTCGAAAAAAGCGCCCTTTACTTTGTCCTGTTATTGAAACCCATTAAAGGTTCTACTGTATGTAGACCCTTACAGCAGGTTTTTACCCATCAGAAAAGCCACCCAGTCGTACCCTTTAGAAATCTAAGGACGCTTCACTATCTGTCTATAGAATGCTCGAAAACCTTTTTTTTCCTCCTATACAGTGAGAATGTCCGAATGTACAAGCTGTATATATGAGCTGCATTCGGTTAGACGTTTATGGTGCAGACGTGCAAATTATTCGTGATCTAAACAAATTATGTGCTAATATTTGCTGTCGTTATTCGCTACAGCTCGTTACACCTCGGCTCCTCTAGCGCGCCGGGTCTAGGTATGATGAGCAGATCGTGGATATTGGTTACAAATGAAACAGCTTCTCAATTACCTGCTTCAGCTCGTCAGCCGGTCATGCTTGACGAGTGTCTGTTTATCACAGAGCATTCATCTCACTCAGAGAGATAGATAGAGTGAGAGAGAGAGAGAGAGAGAAGGAAAGAGAGAGTAACAGACAGCGCAATGCTGTTTCTCATTAATCTAATGCACTGCGGCCCGGCTCATCATCGTTTACACCTTACTCCGGCGCGACTTTTATTAGCGCTTCTCTTTTAGCGACGCCTCCGCTAAATGATATTGCTGTTCGAGCAACTTGCACACAATCTCGCCCATTTCTCAACTCGCAAGAAGCAAACCTTAGGAGGTTTTTCTAACTCATAAACTTACAAGTCCGTCCAGCCCACCGCCACCGCTAACACACACAGCAGCGGAGCTGATCTGGAGGTATCGTGGCGCGATGAGAAATTTGTGCTGACTACTCGCCCTTGCAAAAGTCCTCATTAAGCTAATGAAAGCCTTCAAATGCAGAAACCAAACAAGGGTTCTGGGAGGTTATTACAGAAAATTACACCTCCAGGAGAGCTGAGGGGGGGAAAAAAAAGGAGGAGGAAAGAGGAGGAGGTGGAGGGGTGAAAAAAAAAAAGCTTGTTCATTAATTCACGCTTCGCAAATCGCTAACTAATTTAGCCCCGCTGCCTTCTCTTTCCCACCCTAATGGATTATTTTCATAGAAATGTGAGCGAGCACATTGATTTTCTTTGTTCTCGGAACACGCGTTCTGAGACCCCGTGCATGAGCGCAAAAGAAAACGCACTGAATTTTAATTTACATTAAAGCACATCAGGGGATCGTTCACAGGTCTGCTTCTCATACTGCTGCTGTGGTGCTCTATACACAATGCCAGAATAATCAGGAGAAGAATATAGATAAGTACGTGAGGCTCGAACGCATAATTGGGGATCAACTTTACAGTCGTTAGCGTGTTACGTAGCTGTAATTGAATGCAAAAGTTTACATGCGCTTAGTTTTTTTTTTTAATGGGGAAAAGAAATAACTGCACTTAACACTAAAGCTACAAATGAATAATATACCGGCATATTCAAAAATGAGATGCGGGTGTGTCTTGCAACATAGCTAGAATCCAAACAGCCAAAAAAAAATCAAAATTTTTTTTTTTGGAAGAGAAACACAAGCAAGAAGTCACAGTTTTGCCGTGATGTTTTTAGAACCTGATCTGAGTAATAACGGATAAGGCAGGACAAAATGTTTTTAATTGCATGAACAAATAAAATACACTTTTCTGAACTAGTTTCATTAAGATATATATACAGGGGGCCCAAGAAAATGTATACACACTTCAACATGAAAAAGAAAAAAGAAAAACTGTCCAGACGTCTCTACACGTCTCTCCGCACGCTACACACCGCTCTCACGTCTCGGCACACTGATGCCATATTTCAATTTCGCTTTTAAAAAATGCCCATGGACAACCACTGCTGAAGTGTGTACATATTTTTTTGGTTCCTCTGTATTGCTTTTGCTCTGAATTTCTTAACATCCATGCCACCTAACACACAAACACCTTTATGTTTATTTGCTCTAAATTAAATTCCTTCATCATTTTGTTCTCAGGGTGCGCAAACTTTTGCACTTTACAACATGGTTGTGTAATAGAATTGAATGTTTCATTAATAATATTATGTCACATCCTGTAGTGCAAACGTTTTTGGCAGATTTTACATCACACTGTCAAGTTACGGTTGGTCAATGCCCAGGTACTAGAATACCCAGAATGCACTGCACAGAAATTCACACAATCCATTCCAGGAAAGTGTTTGTGAACCAATTTGTACGCCAACCAAAGTGATTTTTCCAATAAGAGAGCACAGAAATGCGATTGGTTCGTTCACAAGCCTACCAAAGAATAATTTTTGTTTGTTGATTTTCTGGTTTTTATAGTAAAAACTTTAAAGAAAAACATAATATAGTTTAAAAAATGAATTAATAATAATCGAGGGGGGGGGTTGGGGGGGCTACTGTTTGGACTTTATGGCTATAAAGCGCTGCTAGAGACCAATACGTGTGCATTGTCTTAGTGCGTGGGGGCTTGGGATGACGTAGCATTAGGATGGCGTCGAGCAAGAAATCTGTTTGTCGGCCAAATTTTACACGCGATCCAATGTCCTTTTTTGATGGCATTTTTGGTCGCGAGCCAAATTGTTCATAGGCCACAGTGTTCGTGAACTGCAGGCACCATTGTACGTTAAATTGTAATCAGCTTCCAAGCCAAAGCTTTCTTTAGCATTTATCTTAGTAGCTCCTGATGCCAATAAAGACAGCAAATTTGTCTCCACCAGATTACGCAGCAGATGAATGTTTGATTTTTGTATTTGGATGTTTGAATCCCTGATTTCAGGTAACTTCCTCATTGTCAGATTACTCCAGCAAAATGTCTCGAAGGAAAATAAATTGCCTCACCCTTTTCTGCATGTGTCCTCCTTGAGTCGTGACCAGCGTCTTGGGTTGCCAGATCCCCCTCTTTTGGTCCCGGGGGTGCGTTGGGAGACAGGCCTAACAGAGCGTGACCCAAGGAAAGGCCATTCTGATGCACAGCTGCAGATAAAATAGTGAAAGTGTTCAGGAAGTATGAAGAGCTTCTTGGGGAAGTCAATTCAACATATTAACATTCTTTACTGGTGTATATCAAAGCAAAAGTTAACTCCAGGTGTATGTAGCACGTCACGTCATCTCTCTAGTCAAGACTTAAACTACGCTTATGACGGAAAACGACAACGTGACCTTCCCGAGCATAACACGATCTTTGCACATCGCTCTGAATTTTCCTCAAACTTTGACCACGAATTAGTCATCTTAACCAGAATAAAGCTCAAAATCGAATCTTACTGTGGACAACCGCTAAACCAATAACGAAACCAGACACCTGGGTAGGATGTCTTATAAGTGCTTTAAAGTTGTCCACTTGAAATCTGATAAAAAAAAAAAAAAAAAATAGGATTTAAAGCACAGCTTAGACGCGCTGCGCGATTTTGAGGTCATACTCTGGGATCAGTTACCCAGGATATAACTTTTATATTAGTGTATTAGTCGAGATGATAAAAGCAGAAAGCTTGACATGTGCTCGTGCAGTTTTATCTCCTAAAGTGAAGATCCAGATTCAATGAAAGTTCTCCTTTCAGCAGATTATACGGTATCATCTTATACCTAATGCTAAAAGCCTGGCACACTTGCGAGGCTGCAGCAGCGTGCGCGCCTGAGTCGCCAAATTATCATAAAAGCACATATCCCAAGTGCTGGGTGAGTGGACGAGTGTGTAGTGGAGCAGAAATGATGGTTAAAAATGTATATTCCTGACACACATAATAAAATCTCAAACTTTTAATCTCAAACTGTTTAGAAAGGTAAAAAAAAAAAGGTTCTCTGATTATGTAGGACTTTTCTTGGCGATCTTTTATGTGGAAGCATAAATGGCCAGTCTGTGCTTCCGCGTGTCTTTCAGAGACGTTCTGCCTTACACAACAGCTAGAAAAGTTCAAAGTGAGAAAGACGAGGGAAAAAGAGCGTGCGCAGACGTACGCGGCCGATCAGACGAGCTCTCGGTGTGAGCAGGAGAACTGGACACGCTGCTGCTCTGCCTGGACGACACGTGACTCCCTGACCTGCGGCCGTCCTCCAGAGAGGGAGATGGGGATGGACTGTCTCGCACTCGCTCCTGAAACACACACATACACACGTCAGTGACGGCAGTTCAGAAGGCTTTCTTCACAGCTCAGGTAATCGGGCTCTAATCGTCCTGACACGCGTCCACTCTATTGCTGGGGCTGTTCTCATCCAGATTTATCCAGACCTTCTTGGAGCTTCTGCACTTAAAAATACTTTCTTTATTCTTTTAAGTCTTAAATACATGACTGTTTTGTTATGCTCAGATTGAGGTTAAAAGCAATCAGCCGATCCTGACACGACATGCTAACCTTAATGACGGAGGTGGCCACTCGGTTTGCGTCGCTCTGTGCCTGAACGCTGGCAGCCATGCTGGCAATGGTGCTCAGGTGGTTCATCTGATTCATCGCCATGGTAACGGAAGCAGGGGGCAGGCTTACAGGAATCAGGGGGTGTGACATCATCATGAATGGCAACTCCAGCCCTGCTGAGCACATGAACAACACTCACTTACACGTTTATTTGATAAAGTATTACTTTGCTGCGCTCTGTTGCATCCCAGTCCTCGGTGGAAGCTGAGTGCAAAAGTTTGCAGCAAAAAAAAAAAAAAAAAAAAATAATAACTGTTTTTCAAAAGAGCTCCCTTGCTCTCTCTTATCAGATATGAAAAAGACAGTATATAACCTGTTCAAGTACACTGTTCACCTGCACGGTACCTGATAAAATGGTCATTAAAAGTAGCTGTAAATTGTATGGCAGCGATATGACAGATATTATATCCTACATACGAGGGACAATAAAAAAAAAAAAATAAAGGCAGTTTTTAAATTACATGATAACCCGCATGCAGTGGAGACATCCGTCTTCTCCTCCCCCAAGAAAATCATGTTAACGTTCTTTTAGGACATAATGGTTCCTCTTCTGGTGCATTTCCAAGCGCATGGGCAAACAGTGAACAGTGCAAATTCCTGTGCAAAATGAACTAAAACCTGCAATTTGCAGCAAAAGAAGAGGAATGCTGTCCAAAACAGTCTTGCTGCACCATGACAATGTACGTCCTCGTACAGCAGCAGGGACAGTAGAGACAGTGCAACGGCTCGGGTTCCTACATCTTCCGCGTCCTCCTTACAGCCCTGATCTCCGGCCGAGCCATTATCACATCTTCGGTCCGCTGAAGGAGGCGCTGCGCGGTCACAGATTCACCTCTGATGATGAAGTAAAGGAAGCGATGCTCACCTGACTTCGGGAGCAGCCGAAAAACTTCTTCTCTGCGGGAATCCAGAAGCTAGTTGAACGATATGACAAATGTGTCCTCTTGCATGGGGACTATGTGGAAAACGGATATGTTCAAGTTCTCACAGGTACTTCTATTATAAGATGTTAAATGTATTTTGTCTTTACTTTTTGATTCTCTCTCGTATATGTGACGCAGATTTAAAAAAAAAACCCCCAGAGAAACAGAGATTTGTACAAAAACATAACCATAACAGCCCTTTAATCCCAACATGTGGTTACACCTCTGTTAAAAAAAAAAAAAAGCAACGAAAACATTTCCGGTAAACACAACTTAATTATGAAATCTATTTATGCTGAAGGATGTGGTGTTAGGTCTCAGCATGGCGGCGAGTGTTTTCTGTTCCACGCTGCACACCAATTAGCTCCTTCTCGAACCACTGCAGATGTCTTCATCCATAACCACCCGGTGATAAATTAGAGCAGATGCTATTTGGAGCGCGACACGACGTGTGACAACAGCAGGGAAAAAGTTGATTTTCTCTGATCGTCTCTGATCGCTGCTTGCGATCGCTTGTTCAGTTTGCTAACCCAATACCTCCGTTCGTGCACTTTTACAGTATATGCGGGTAGGGACGCACAAGTTCGGAGGAATCCGATCCTCTTTGTCTCGTATAGGTCAGTGCTTGAGATTAGATTTGGTCGCTAAACTGTGGCTGCTGGCCATCTCTTTGAAAGCGTAGGATGAAAAAGGAAGCACATTTGAGCTCATTTCCTTCAAAAGACTTGTCGGGTTTTCCATCAGAAGTTAAACTGATTTCTGTAACGGATTCCGGACTCTATGCTCACAGCAAGACGGGAGACGAAATAACACACAAACACACACACACACACACACACACAAACACACACACGCGCCCATATTCACGGCCACCTGGCAATCTGTTTTTCTGCT
>JAQLOM010000010.1:4226915-4243515 GCA_030068315.1 Chrysichthys thysi | reverse complement strand
ATCAAATTTGAAATGTGCTCATTTAGTGGATAAAGGTGTACAATTTCCCAGTTTAAACATTTGTTATGTTATCTATGCTCTGTTGTGAATTGGCTCATGTCATTTGAAAGTCTTTTAGTTTTCATTTTATTCAACTTTAGAGAATGTCCCAACCTTTATTGAATTCGGGTTGTACATGTGCACAACCCCAGAAACCAAACAAACACAATATTATTGTGTGTGTGTGTGTGTGTATGTGTGTCTGAGTGTCTGTGTGTGTGTGTGTGTGTGTGTGTGTGAGAGAGAGAGAGAGAGAGAGAGAGAGAGAGAGAGAGAGAGAGAGAGAGTATTTCTGGTCAAAGTGTTAACTGAGTGTTAACTTGCTCCATAATATGTGCAGTCATGTTAAAATACTGTACATAGCTGGTTTTAACCATTGGACCAGATTACAAATATGAACAATGAGACATGCAGTTCACGATGAAAAAGTAAACACACCCCTGACAGTCCACCATATTTGTCAGAATGTTCACAATACTTTGTTTACTGAAGAAAATTATTGCCTACAATGAAAGAAGACACATACAATGCTGGGTTCAAATTTGTCCAAAATCCTTACTATGAACTTTTGAAGTAAATAGTGCAAAAAAAAAAAAGTGCTGCAAAATTAGCTGCCTTTCAGTTTGAACACAGTGTGCTGGGCCATCATGCTAGCTAGCTTATGAAGCTCTTAAAACAAGTGCTAATCACTTTATAACACAAGCCCTAACTTATTATGCTACTACTATTTATTAGCATTTATTTATTTCTTAAAAAGGAAAAAAAAAAACACTATGGCTAACTCTTGTGACCTCAGCGGTGATGTGATTTTTTTTATACTTTTGTTCAGGGGCGGAAAGAGGTCGAGGGCTATTTGCTAATGCTTAACAGCACGCTGATTTTGATGGATCTGCTCCATAAGTACCGGACTTGCTCTCAGGTGCTCTCTCCCTCGCACGCGGGTTCTTCACAGATCATAGAGCATCTTCCCTCTATCGCTCTTTCTCATTCCTGTGAACACATTCTCTCTCTCTCTCTCACTCACACACACACACACACACACACACACACACACACACACACACACACACACACACACACACCTGAGCCCCCTAGTGCGTTCACTCCACATAACATCCATCACACACAAACTAGAAGGCTCCTTCAGCTGGCAAATAACCTTCATTCAAGGAGTGAAGTGGACGTGAGTAAAGACTTCCACAAGAGTCACTTGGGAAGTAGATATAGCAAGACTCACAGGGAAAGATTATACTGATCCATATTCAAATCCTAACCCTTAGAGTAATAACAAATTATTATGAAGGAGCAGCCTGTCATCTTTACCACAGTGCGAAGGTGTATAATCACTGCTTTGTTTGTGCGGCAGTAATTTTAGTACAGATTTTTATTTATTTATTTTTTGCTTAGCTAAGCAAGGAAAAATAACAAGCTGACTGTTTTTTAGTTGAGCATTTGCTTATACACGACAATTAAAATGAGAAAAAAGTTAGCTAGCTAAGTTCAAAATTCTATTTTAAAGCCTGATCGTTCCATAATACCACACCACTAAGGAAGCTGAGATTTAATTTTCTGTTTTACTGTTCCATCTGCCACAGCTTTAGCCTTTCTTTACCCCATTTGAAAATACTGTAGATGGTGGTTAGTTTGCTAGCTAGCAACAGAGCCATATAAGCATTTCTTTGCTAGCTAGAGAGCTTAAGAGTTTCATTTTCAAACCTGAATGTTGCCTAAAAAAACTGATTAAAAGGGATTTCATTTTGTTTATTACTGTTCACTTCATCACAGCTTTTGGCTTTCTATAACCCACCTGAAGATTTTGAACTAGCAGCAGCTATTTCCTTGGGGCTGCTTGGTCTTCACTTTTATTCACTGAATAACATAGGTGTCTACTAATCTACCTCAAGTTAGCTATATAAGCTATGATTCTTTACCTATTTACAGACATTACAGTTGATAAATTGCTGTAAATTGTTAGCTTGCTATCATCATAATTGCTTTTTTACAGCCTGACTCTTTCCAAAGGGTACTTTTAGTTACTAAATATAGCTGGCTAGTTGGCTAACTAGCGATAGCCATATAAGCTACTTTTCTTTACCTATTTACAGACCACACAGTTAACCCCTTGATAGCTAGAATGCTTCAGAATGGTTTTTCAAAGCTTAATTGAGGAGAATGCAATTGATTTCTCTTGAGTTTCTAAAACAGTGACTTGATTTTATTTCATCATTGCACAATCTGTTACTACTTTTGATCATCTGTAACGTCCCTGAGGATGGATCCTAAACTAGCGCTAACCAGTAGCAGTGTTTATACTGCTTAACACAACCGCACTATTACTCAAAGAATATAGATTATTAAAAAATATAGATAAATAGATTATTAATAAATTTAGATATTTGCAACCTAGCTTTATAATTATGTTAAAAAAAAAAGAAAAAGCCTGGCTGTTAGCAAAACACATATAAATCAGTCTACTTTTCTCCCCACTCGTCTTAATCACTGCCAGAAACATTTGGTTAAACCATGTAGTGGATGTTTGTGTCCCATTCTTTTAGATATTTGCTTTAGATTTCTTATACAGGGAGGCCAAAGCTGGGTTTGCCTTTGATGCTACAGGGCCAATGATTTTCCCTGGACTCCAACTGCTCCAGCTGACCAGTTTAAGCTGCATTTTTGAAAGCAGGACTATTGAAAATGATAAAAACTGGCTAGGTGTGAGAATCTAGGTGCCTCTTTATTTATTTTGTAACAAATTCAGATTTTGAATGCTGTAACTCATCTTATTCAGAATGGCTGAAGTGTTGGAATGAGAACTAAAAACCTCTTGAATCTCATCATGGCCATATGAATCAAAGCGGAGAGCATGTGGCCTGTCAACATAAGCGTGCAACACTGACACACAGCCTTGGGGAGAGTCATTTCATAAGGTGGAGCTGCCATCAAAGAAAATTGAGCTCTGGGAAAAGTGCCTAGTTAGAGGAAAGATATGAAGCTGGCTCTTCCTGAAAATGGAGGCCAGAGAAGTAGTCTAATGTAAGAGATTTTGGATTAATGTTTTGTCATGGATGATACTCATCTCGGATTACCTTACCAAAAACAAGTTGTAATATTATTAATGAGAAGAGAAGCATCAGATATTTGCTTGTACTGATGTCTAAAGGCTTCTTCTTGTGTTAAAAATGGTATTTGCCGTCTAATCTTTTTTACCACTGCAAGATAATGTTTCTTCGCTGACTTCTAAGTCCTACTTTTATACCAATTAAGCAGCTATTGGTGGAAAATTACTTTCCCTCACACTTGAAATCTTGACCAATGCTTGCATTCTGTTACTTAATTTGGAAATACATCTAGTAAGTGCAGACATGAGCAAGACCAAGAACCAGAAGTGTGCCTAAGGGTTTCCTCTGGAGCAAATAGCACCAAAGACTCTTCTCCCATAAAATAATGCTTACATTTACTCTTTTGGCAGATGCTTTTACACAAAGAAATTTACAATTGAGCTGAGCAGATGAAACTTAAGTGCTTTGCTCAAGGGCCCAACATTGGCAGCTTGGCAGGATTTAAACTCCCAATCTCCCAATCTAGAGCTTTACCACTTACCACACATGCTGCCTTGAAAAAAGGCAAAGTTACATCCCCTCTATTCTCCAAGTAGACTACATTTTTGTGCAAACACGGCCTGATTGAGAACGACAGGGTGCTTCCGGTGCTGTCAACAACAATGTCTGACCAATCTAAGCATGTGGTGGGAGGTGTTTGCTTGACCAGCTTGATGGAGCATAAACATTAGTCCATCCACACTCATCCACCCTTAGACAAATCACAACACATTCAATGCTAGATCTGTGGGGAGCTCTGAGTCCCCTGGGAGAAACAGGAGGTCAGTCAGTCATCGCTTCTAAATGAGTGTGATAGAGACCTCATCATGGTGAGCCTCCTTGAAGCTGGTAAAACCATGTCTCCTCACTGTATCAACGCTAATGGGAATGGATTATGCGCGTGCAGGGGTGCGAGACGTGGTTTAGCGACCTTCAGAAAGCTTAATTGAAACAAGTATCGAGACCTGGCAGCACCGTAATCAACAAAAACCATGGGCTCATTAATCATTATAAATAGTGCTGTCGCAAAGGCGAGCACCAGCATCATCAGCTTCTTTTGTTTGTCTTCTAGTGAAGAGCGCGACTGGGCCAGGCGCAGGTTAATGGGAGCCGAAACACCATTTCAGTGGCGACACTGATGAAAATGGGCGCGCAGGTGACAGCGCTCTATAAGGCTGATCATTAGGAAGTAATGGGGATTGATGCACTACGGATTGAGTTGGAAACAGAGCCGACATCCAGGAAGAGTTCAAGTTGGAGCTGGACAGCTTTGATGTAAAGCTTAATCTCAGACGCCACAGAATGAGAAAAGTGTGCCTTGCTTAAGCTTGTTTTGCTGGTACTTAATCACCTGAGTGTCACTTTCAGTGGCATGGTGCACTGTTATGGCTTATTACTCTGGAATAATTTCCGAGAGCAGACTTTGCGGTAGTAGTGACAATAGAGGTCATGGGCCAAGCTGCTCAATTCCTATCCTAATCCGGTGCAGGGTGACACGTTATAGTGTGAATACAAAACTGTATGTGCTGAACACTGACACATGCCACTACAGAGTACATACGGTCAAACCCGTGTGTGTTTGTGACTCTTTTGATGTGCATGATAGAACACGGGGGCATTTTGACTTGACAATCACTGCACCTCAATCCCAGAGAAAACTTTAGGTGAAACATAAAAAGCCACAAAGTCTACAATTGCCCCAAGTCACTGGACTGAACAGGAACTATTACAAGGCATTTATCTTACATTACAGGATTCTTGCTGTTATTAATGTGTAACCATAAATTGGGGGGGGTCACAAACAACTTTTTTCTTTTTCTTTTTTTTTACTACAGATGTTATTTACTGAAGTTTGTACGTTCTCCCTGTGTCCGTGTGGATTTCCTCCAGGTACTCCGGTTTCCTCCTACAGCACAAAGACATGTTCATTAGATGGATTGTCTACTCTAAAATGCCTGTAGGTGTGAATGTAAGTGCGAATGGTTGTATGTCTCTCTGTGTTGGCCCTGCGGTGGACTGGCATCCTGCCCAGGTTGTACCCCGCCTCTCACCTGAAGTCAGCTGGGATTGACTCCAGTGCCCCCTACACTCTGAATAGGATAAAGCGGCATGGAAACGGATGGATTGACGGGATGTTATTGACTTACATAATACCAACATGATAGCTAGCAAACATCAAACAAATTATTGAAACATATACTAGTTATCACTATATATACATTTTCAGCAAAGCTTAATTGGAGTGTATAATGCACATTCTTAGGTTTTAATACACAAGATGTTTAGTGATTAATGTATTTCTTATGTAAAAATATTCCACCACAAATGCTATACACTAAGAAACTGTCTGGTTTGGGTTTGTGCTAGCATATAGTAGATTTAACATTTGACCCCTGTTCCAATATTGTTTTCTTTTTATTAAATGATTTTATAAAAGCGATGACAGTATTACATCATGTCATAGCTGTTGCCTGCTTCTCTGTCTCAGCACTCCACAGACTCTGTTTCCCAGCAGTCTCAGAGGCCTTCAAACATGGCCGCTGAGGACAGCTTTTACATCTGGTGCCTGCTTGCTTACATGACAAGATGTGATTAAAGAAAAACTAAAGAAAAAAAGCCTTGCAATCAGGACTGGTCTCAGACACACAGGACCAGAGCTGGGCTTCTCTGAAATTTAGATAGTAAGCCAAGAAGATTCATCATTGAACTTAAACAATAAATAATATGTGAGGAAAGCTAACATTTGAACTCTGTGCTGTCTAGAAAATACCACAGCATCCAATCCATGTTATAGAAGCTCAAGAACACTGTACTGCCATTTACTGAACTTTAAGCCCTGCAGAAAAAGACTCACTAGACCTCACCACGACCTCACTAGACCTTTATACCTGCTGAATGAAACATTTGACATTTTTAACTTGTTTTATATATATCCAATGGATTTCAATAGTCACTTGTGGTTAATCAGTACCTACAAATTCAAAATCTGTATTTCATCAAATTAATGAATTGATTTAATTTAAGTGCTTGTGATGATTAGGTAGATGACCTTATCACATGCTGTACACTGTCTCTTTATAAGGTTAGAAATAAAATCGCCCGCTGTAAAGGTCAATAATGCCCGTGAAATCCACGGAACAAAAAATGAATCCATTCAAAATGGGTCTATTCATTTGTAGCGACCTTTATTTTGGATCCACACTGTAAAATCAGCGTTAAATGCTGACCTTAAGGTCAAACAGATATCTGACTGGGTTTATTGGGGCTTGAAAAAAAAAAAAACATTCTTCTAAATTAATCTGCATTATTACAATAATTACTATTTTACATTTTAAACATCCAATTAACCTTGCGCAAGGTTTTTTATTTTAAATCAAATTCATCAACTTTAGATTAATACCAGATGTTTTCCACCTACCTGGAAAACGACCCACCCTGTTGCTTCACTCGGAAAGGATAAAAGATGACATTATCAACTTTAGGGAGAAAATATTAATCACTACATAGTCGAACACACAACGTTGCAATTTAATTACACACATTGTATTAAGTGAAACAGAACACAGGGGAATTTACATAAACATTTGCTAAAGGTTTATGCATTATTAAAAGGCCCCAACATTGTTTTTCATTTAACTGCTTCACTAATTAAATCGATTAATACATGCATTAGCGTTGAGATATATGATAATTAGTCATTATCATGAGTGGTTTGGCTGTGTCACAAATTTAACAGTCAGTGTATTTCTCATCCAGTTTGACCCAGTTTTCTTGGTGAAACTTTTGACTTTTAAAGTTAATATTTCTGCATGGTAAATACATGTTTTTTTTCTTTAAATCAACAATAAATTCACCATGGTCTTACTGTTACTGAGGTAAAGGGTAGCAGATTTTACACCCTTTCAACATGTGAGGTGACTTAGTGACAATGTGAAGGGTCTTTGAGTTCATTTCCCGTAGATCTCTCCAGTAGCTAGTACTCAGGGGGGAAAGCCCCCTTGCTGAATCACCACCCACGTTATGTATAACATCTTGGTATAGGATGACACATCTAGCATGACAATCAGCCCTGTAAGAGTTAATGAAACACTAGGGATTTTCCTCTATGGTGTTGTTACTATTAGCATATTCAATGATCTCTTGGAAAAAAAATCTACACTTTTCAAAACAAGGGGAAGTACGACATGAATATACATGTATCATGTTATGAAGAACCGCACCAAGAGATGACAAATGGTACACACACGTAATTAAATTTAAGAACCCATATTAATGTCTCCCGCATTTAAAAGTACTTTGAAATCCTCCTACCACTTGCTGTCAAAGAACATGCAACCCGAATTCCAGAAAAGTTGGGACATTCTTAAAAGTTGAATAAAATGAAAACTAAAAGACTTTCAAATTACCTGAGCCAATATTTTATTCACAACAGAACATAGATAACATAACAAATGTTTAAACTGGGAAATTGTACACCTTTATCCACTAAATGAGCACATTTCAAATTTGATGCAATCTGTCATGGAAATTTCAACATTGCAATGGATGAAGTGCCCTTCTAAGGGTTGCCAGTATGTCAGGTGGATCACTGAGTTTTATATTCAGCAAATAAATATGAAGTAAAAGAAAAATTTCTGTAATTTACATGGTTTGGGTTGAAGTGGGTCTAACTGAATTTTGGTTTATGAAGGATTGTTGAAATTCAGGGAAAAAAATGCTACATGGGCAGGTTCACTTTTGGCCAATAGGCCCTTCCTGATAAGCGGGAGAAGATGAGATGAGACGAGACGAGAATTGTGGAAAAAAAAAAAAAAGCTGGAAATAGTGAAGTGTAACTTCACTCCCTGCATAAATATGGAAAATGCATGGGGATGGATAAAAAATGATGGGGATGGATAAATGAAGCAGGAGTATCAGCATATTTGAAAATGTTAACATTCTTCTTTTTAATTTCTAAAAATTTCATTGGTCGACTCTACATCACCATCAGCCCTGCAAAGTTCAGGATGATTTTAACCTGTAGATAGTGTTTTGAGCCGGTTTCAATGCCACTTTTATAAAAATTTTGCTAATATTAACACCCACACGACGTGTTTCATCCCAGTCCAGTCACTGCATTTCATTTACAGCTCAAAAACACACGTCAGTGTACAGTACCTCTTTAATATACACCAGGTCTGTAGGCTTTAATGATGCTCCAACACCTGTTTAGTGCATACACCTTCAAGTTATAAGTGTTGAGTCACATTTGGACAGAAAAAAACATACAAATGAAATATGCAAATTTATACAAATTTACACTGATCCCAAATGTTTTCGTTCATTTCACTTCTTTAGTTTAACTCACACTGGAGCTACGGGGCAAATTTAGCTAACAAATGAAGTTATGTAAATCTTTTATGTAAATATGCTCATCTTCAAGACAGATACTAAAAAGGTTTTCAGGTTATTCTTTTGGAGTAAAGAGTTCTCTGTAGCACACTACAGCAGACAACAGAGGGTTTCTCTTTCTAAAAGTGTATCCTTTTAGCGACCCAGATTTAATACCCATCCAATAAAACCTTTGCTAACCTTTCTTTTATAAACTACTCACACACACACACACACACACACACACACACACACACACACACACATATATATATATATGGGCGAGATGCGGGGTACACCCTGGGCAGGTCGCCAATCCACTGCAGGGCGACACACAGAGACAGAGAACCGTTCACACTCATATTCACACCTATGGGCAATTTAGAGCCGCCAATTAGCCTAATCCCCTCTGTGTGTGTCTTTGGACTGTGGGAGGAAACCGGAGTATCCGGAAGAAACCCATGCAGACACAAGGAGAACGTGCAAACTCCACACAGAAAGGCACCCACATCGAATCCAGGATCTTGTTGCTGTGAGGCGACAATCCACATTTGATCGTGATTTCCTAAATAGGGATTTATGTGTTCTGTGCTTTATCAGTCACAGATTACCCGATATCTACTGTACACTTTTCTGACCTCAAGCTCCAGGACGCAATCAGAATGCAATCTGATTGCCTCTCTGCAGTTTTCAGCAGTACATCAAATTTCTTTCTCAAAGAGTTTTGCTTGCAGAACACGATCAGTGGTTTGTCATCTGCTGTGCTGGTCAACTTGGTTCTTTCTTTGTTTCAGTCATATTTATTGACGAAATGTACCAGATACTTGAGCGAATACTAAACGTCTGACTTAAGAACCAAGTCAAATAATCAAACTAATCAGATAAGTTGTGCACTGTGTACTCATACGTCCTAAAAACAAACCATAAATGAAACACTCCTTTGGATTAGCATGCAGACACAAATTTGATGCCTGTAAAGCACGACAAAGTGCTTCATGCCAGGAAGCTACTTCATACTAACAAGCCGCTCGCGCTGCAGGTTCATAAAGCCGTCCCATACATTAACTCTGTAAACAAAGCACTACGGTGACGAATGCTTGGCTTTCGCTTGCCGTAATTAAATCATCACATTTAATCAGAGGACATACTCCAGGAGAGCTCTCTCCGCGAATAGAGAGGCCGTGTCTCCATACGGCCAAGGCGATTAAAGACACATCAGCTAAATGAGTTCTGCATCGCCATGGGGGACCTTCTGTCTGCAGGAGCCAAGGACACAAGCCCCTCTCAGTACTCCAGCCCTGCTGGACACTAATGAAGCCGGCGCTGGTTAGAAGTTTTCTTTCATGCTGATCTATTAGCAGCTTCTGCTAAACCAAGCTCTAAGCCGGACTGTTTTACGAGAAATGTTACACGTACATAACATGGAAAAGGAAAAAAAAAAAAAAAGCGTGCCTGTTGCATCAGTTGCATGAATCATGTAAAGAACATACAGTTCATAGTATTAGAGTTCACCGGATCAGGATTGTACAGTTTATAGCAAAAGTGTAAAAGAGGAAAAATCCCTGTAAAATATGTAGAGATCTTGTAGAACACAAGAATATCCGTGATTACAGTTGATTTTGTTTTGGGGGTTTTTTCAGCATGGCTTCACATGTTAATACATTTTCTTCCATGTTCGAAATTAAATTCAATTAACCACAATCCCTCACCCTAATAGATTTCTTTCATGAAATCGTTTTTGGGGTTTTTTGTTGTTTTTTCAAAGCAACTTTGTAGTATTATGCTCCCATAATTCTGGTCATGTTTAATATTACTGCGCATGTTCTTATACATAACCTATATTTAGTATAGAGCCGTAATTTCTATAGCATCCGTAGCAACACAGGGGCTTCTATGACGGACGGTCTAAATAAACTGATTTCAGGATTGGGTGGTGGTGTTTATATAGTGTGGCTTTTTGTTAGAAGTTGTTTATTTAATACTTTTGGAAGGAGTCTTCAGTGTCAGAGCTTTGTAAAAGGTCAGAGGTGCTAGAAAAGGGAATAATCAAAATACTGTAATATTATATACCATAATCTACTATTTTAGTGTAGTAGTATATTACATTACTATAAAATCAAAATACTGTAATGTTTTTTCTGTTGTCCTTTATAGCATGTTTGATTGCTGCCTATTGTTTTATAATCAGTTTTTGTCTCTGTGATAGGTGACCTGTACAGGGTGTACCCTGCCTCTTGCCCAAAGAAAGCTGGGATTGGCTCCAGCTTCCCCCAACCTGATGGATAAACAGTATAGATAATGCACCTCATTGTAAAAGATGGTCTGTGTACCTTCTGTTCACTGGATTTCTCATTCTGAAACAAAAATCATAAAATTAAAAAAAAAAAAAAAAATTAATTAATTAATTGACCCACTTAAATAAATCTCAGACAAAATAGGATTTTGTGCTTTTTTTTTTGGTATTTTGCATTTATCAACATCCAATGAAACTCAAGAACTCAATAAGCATTATATAAAAAAAATTTAAAAATAGATTTTTTATCGTGTATCGTTTAAAACGTGAAGCCTTCGAGAGCCGAACAGAAATCTGGAAGCAGGACAAGGTGAAACAGTCTTCCAGGAGGACATACATATACACAATATACAAATTGATAACCAATTCCTCGTGCGCAGAAATGGCGACCACACTGTTGAATTTAGGAATACAAAAAGAATGCTTAGACATAGATTCTGGCAATTTTATCCGCCATCATGTCTTCTTCTTTTACCGTAATTCTTGTATTTCCTTTAAACAGTATATAATTCTATACTGTCCATGAGTTACAAACTTAACTGCTACTTCTTTGGAGTTTCTTGCTGTTTGGCTAACAGCATTGAGTGCATTTTCGCCAACTACTGGAATGCAGTGTGGATCAGAATTTAATAACCACAAAATAAAATAAAATAAAATCTTTTTATTAGACCCGTTTCCTTCAAAAACATCAATAGTCAGCAAGTTATTTGCCTCAATTATTTTCCAAGAATATTTTAACACGTGAAAATCTTTGATTTCATTTGCTGGATTTTTTTTTATGTGTTTTGTTTTAAATCCCGGTTATTAAAGGGAAAAAAATGCCAAAGTAAAAACTGAAAATAAAAACTTTGAAAACGGAGCCATATTAACATAAAAATGCTTTCTCTGACAGAAAACGTTTCAATGTCTGCTTTATCCTGGACAGACAAAAAACGACTTTTACCCACACACCGTGAAATTAATTTTTAAATTTTTGTTTCAGAATGGGAAAACCAATGAAAGGAAGGTACATGGACCAAAGACGGACCTGTCCTTCATCACAGAGTCCATTAAACTACAAGATCACTCAGTGCTGCATTTTGTCTCCACCTAGTGGACACACACCACAAACACACAATTCTGTTCTTCAGATTGATTTATGATCCCAGCCAGGCAGTGCACTGAAATCTCATCTTCATAGGAAAAACAAACATCTATAACAGTGACAAACATCTGATTACATTTAAAATACTGCATATATCGAAGCACATAGATGTCACTGAGCACAGACAAAAGGAAGACGTTTTACAGAGAGAAAGAAGAGAGCAAATAAAACCAAGGTGGGAAATGCTGGGGGGAAAAAAAATTCCCTTATTAAATATTACAGTCTATTTGTGGATTGATGAAATTTGTCTCGAGCAATTTTTTTGATTAAAGACACTGAGCTTGGTGTGACTTATCCTTGGCTTGTGCTGTTTTCAGAGGCCTGGAAGAGAAAAGAAAATACAAAAGGTAATGCATCCAAGTTCATATGGAGTTATAAATATTAATGATATCCTGATATTTGACAAAACTGAGAACCAGTCATTTACACAAACATCTCAAAAGTAAACAGACCCCCATTACATTTTATCTATGTAGACACCACCTGGTGCTTCAAACTTGTTAATATATGATTATTTTTCATGTCAGATTACAGGATATTAATAGTTTAGAGCAACTAGCCATACGGCGAACACCAGAAGCCAAAGAGCTGTGTGATTTTCAAAGAGTTTGTATTGTGGGTCAGTCTGAGGGTGGATTTAACCAGTGTATGATTGCACAAAACCTTGGGATTCCTCTTGTTACAGTCAACAGAGAGATTGTACAATTCAAAAGCAAAGGAACGGAATCAACAGCATCCCGCTCAGGTCAGACCTGGGCCCTCTGACAGGCGTTGTCAGATGGCCAAGCGGATTGTTGAAAAAAATCCCCGTCGTAAGGCCGCTGATGTTGCAGAGCGACTCCAAATGAGTCGGAGTACTCCTGTGAGGGATCTCCATCAACTTGGATACTACGGCAGAGCAGCTAGATGGAAGTTTCTAAAATAAATGTTACAAAACTACTGGTGTCACCTTACTTTTGAAATATCCGTGTATATAACCCTTTACTCTGACACACAAGAAGTATTAATCATGCTCTTTACCTATGTACAGTCTCATACAGTTAAAGACAAGAGTAGACCTCTAGGACAAGGTTTTAAACACTGAAAGGAAAAAAAGAAGAAGAAAAGTATGGTTTCCAAAAGAAAAGCTTTGAATGTGCGAACATGTGCGCACAAGCACAGGCCAAGAGAATTGAATAAAAAAAATTAAAAAAAACAAAAGGGAAAAAATATAAAACAAAAGAAACCAAAACAAAATGAAAAGACTAAACTAAACCAAACAAAGCTTAAAAAACCCGCTCAAGCTGGGTTTCCAACCACGTCCACAGACGATTCCGGTTTTCACACGCAAAACAACACATCATCATCATCTCCATTTTGCACGTTAGTGCAATTTGCAGTTTGGGGAATTTTTAGCTAAAGTGCAAAATATCACGTGGTGTTCATGCAAATGGATTACTTTAACGCATACAGCTCAGTTAACGTCAAGCTGCAGGTTATTTCTGTAACTGAGCCACACGGTGTGCAAAAGTAACGACATTAACCCTGAATTCAAACCAGACATGTGGTACAAAGCTCATTCCGAGACTGGGTTACACACTGGATGGCCAGAGGTTTGTTGACACCCGACCATCACACTCGTATGTGCTTGTTGAATAACCCGTTCATCCAGATTTCGTCCTCCTTTGCCATTATAATAAGCTCCGGTCTTCTGGGGAGTCTTTCCACTGGATTTTGGAGCATGGCTGTGGGGATCTGTGTTCTTTCAGCTACAAGAGCATTACTGAGCTCAGGAGCTGATGTAGGACAAGGAGGCCTGGGATGTAGTCAACATTCCAGTTCATCCCAAAAGTGTTCAATGGGATTGAGGCCATAAGACTAAACTGGCTTTAAGGAAGGTACTAAAGTGGAAACAAAACAAAACCGTTTTTCTTAGTTTCTAATAACCTGCGTGAAGTGTGCAAAAATGTTTTCAGTTACCTTAAGTGTATCTGTGGCTCTGCGTAGCTCCTTTATAACCGATGAGAGAGCTTCAGGGTTGATGCCCTGCTCACACAGCCGCACACAGATGGACAACGACTCCATGTCGAGTCCAGTGTTCAGGAGTCTTGAGATCTCCAGGAGAACTGAGAAACACCCAAAAGCACAATAAACAAATTGGGGAACTAGAACATGATGAAATTGTGATGGGTTTTTTTTTTTTGGAAAAGGTTTCTCACCTGTCAGCTAGAGTGTAAAACCTTAGATTATTTGATTTTATTTCTACAGCACCCGTTACTAGATGACATGACACGTAACGTGACACCAAAGGGAAATGGATTGAACTGAACTTAAGAAAAATAAAAAATAAAACCTGAGTTGGCATGTTACCTGATTCGCTAGCTGTCATAGTACAATAAATTAAAGATGTTATCAATTAAATATTCAATATACAAATTTGCTCAAACATTTACTTTCTAAGCAACTTCTTTAAAAAAAAAAAGAAAGAAAAGAAAACATATGGGGGCGGGGCTACGTATGAGCTCAATCTGTAAGCTGACAAAAAGAGGATCAGTGTCTTGAACCCATCATGATTTGATCATGCACATTAGATGATCTCCAGGGAAGGCATAAAGCACAATGAGGTTTATTCGACTTTAAAGAACGTCCCAACTTTTCTGGAATTCGGGTTGTATTACGTGCAACTTCTGCGAACGATTCCAGCTGTGAGCTGTTTCTGTTGAAACAGTAAGCTACAGGAACTGCATTAATATAACCCTGTGATTGGAATTCTACAATAAGAGATGCTGTTACGATAAACTAATCAACACCTTCGAACCCAGAATCAGACCTGTGAACAGCACTGTGGTATAATCACACACTCACACCTGGTATGACATCTGTTTCACACTAAATACAGGTGTGATTATTGGGTGTGAGCTTGTTTTGTATGGAGAAGCAGCCCGTGCTGAACACTCAGACCAGTTTCTGGGGTGGCCAAGTCACATTAACAAACCATTTGTCACGTGATCACAGAAGACTTATTGAAATGCCACTTGGGGAGGCAAAAAAATGGGTTCTGGGGCGTGTTCAATTTGCATAGTCATGAATATTCATAAGTTCAGCCTATTTTGGTTTTTCCTTGGTTGTTTTTAATGCATGACAGGACAATAAAGGTTTTAATTCAATGTTTTCAATGGACACCCTGATTTAAATGAGTATTATTTATTATTAATAATAATAATAATAATAATAATAATAATAATAATAATAATAGTAGCAGTAGTAGTAGTAATAATAATCACGTATTTATTCATTTATTTATATTTATCAGACCACTTAGTGTTCCGGTAATTGTTAGCTCGCTTTATTAGGGTACACAAACACATTCTGAAACTAAAGCTTATTTGTGCATTTTATCCTGCACCGAACGCTGACTCTGGGGAAGATATCGCACACTCACCGTCCATCGTTTCCCGAACAGCGTTCATGTTTGTATTGGCGGCACTAGCCATAACCGCTAGCTTAGCAACAATAATCCTTACTTCCGCTCCGTCTGGGGGTTTCTCTCTCTCTTTAATTATTATTTACGTTGCTAAAACTGGAAGGAAAAAAACAACAATTTTACATCTAGATAAACAGATTTTTCGATTGCAGATTCATAAACTGAGGTCCATTCACATTTCACACTAACTAAAAAAAAAACCCCAAAGAATTGGTTCAATAAAGTTTTGCGACGTTTGAACGGACGTGAGCGCGTCATATTTTTGCGCGGCTTTCCAATTGGCCCGCGTTTCATCCTTCTGTGTTCTGATTGGCTAGCGAGTGTGCAACGAAAATTAAATCAAATGTTTGAACCACCTTAGGAACTACCGAGGAGACGGGTGCCTAGATATTCGTTGGTGTGTGAGTGACCATGGAGTTGGTTCTTTATTAATAATATTCATGTTATTAATATTATTATTTTCACTGATCATGATGATTAGCTCTTTAAAATCCAACACAGATGAATAGCTGTGCGTTCAGATCGGAATCATATTATAATATATATTTTCGTCTCTGTGCTTCACTGTGCTGCTCTGGCCCTCTCTGTGCCTCACTCACTGTGCTGCTCTGGCCCTCTCTGTGCCTCACTGTGCCGCTCTGGCCCTCTCTGTGCCTCACTGTGCCGCTCTGGCCCTCTCCGTGCCTCACTGTGCCGCTCTGGCCCTGTCCGTGCGTCACTGTGCCGCTCTGGCCCTCTCCGTGCCGCTCTCTGCCTCTCTGTCTCACTGTGCTGCTCTGTGTCGCTCTGCCTCACTGTGCTGCTCTGCCTCACTGTGCCGCTCTGTGCCACTTAATGAGCTTCATGATTTTTCTCTCTGCATTATAGTCTCTATCACGACCGAGGAAGGATGGGAGATGTAGCTGAAATCCAGATAACACCAGAAACCCCGGGGAGGCCTTCCATCCTCAACCCGTTTGAGAGTCCCACTGACTACAACCGCCTGCACGAGCCTCTGGTGCCCAGTCCATCTGTGTTCAAGTGCTCCCGGGGCTCCTCAGCTGTGAGTAACCTCCATAAACAAACACACACACACACACATTTCTCTAGCTAGGGTTTGGGTTATCTTAACTCATCCTTCTACAACCCCTGGCAAAAAATATGGAATCACTACTCTTGGAGGATGTTCAGTCAGTTGTTTTACTTTGTAGTCC
>JAQLOM010000010.1:4138657-4150498 GCA_030068315.1 Chrysichthys thysi | reverse complement strand
ACACACACACACACACACACACACACACACACACACACACACACACACACACACACACACACACACACAAAAATATATAAACTGATCTATTATGATTCCCACCCCACCTGCTGTCCCTTTCAAGTCTCGTGACGATCAGTGAAATCGATTCCTGTCCCACGGGAATCTGACAGGAATCCCATGACTGGCAAGATTCCTGCACAAAGTCAGCCTCTAATTCGGGTCACTCTAATCAGCACTTGTAGCACACAACATGTACCATGGAAAGTAAAACACAGTCTAATATCATCTGTAAGAGAAATCTAGGCTTATAATAAGCTTCAGATGTACAGTAACAGCTTCACACAAGAACACGGACACTAGGCGTTTAATAAAGTTGTTCCATTACAAGTTCTTAAATCCAAAGACCAAAGGTGGATTTGATGAGACACTTGTTTTCTTTTTCATATATATATTTATAAAACTGTGTATAGTTTTGTGATTTCATGTCTGTGTGTGTGTTCGTAGAGGACCTGTCCAAAGAAAGCAAAGATAACCAGTGGATGGGTGTCACAGTGCAAAGTCAAGGACCAGGGGGCAAGATTGTGGTCAGTGCTTGCTCTCTTATGTGTATTTGTGTGTGGGAGAGTAACTCATCCACTAGGTCCAGGCCCGCTGTTGCTCTAGTTAGTAAGCACCTTTTGGTTTCTACCTGTTCCAGACGTGTGCGCATCGCTACCAGAAGAGACACTTAGTCAGCATGCCACAGGAGTCTCGGGACATCACGGGGCGCTGTTACGTGCTGAGTCAGCAGCTGACAATCGACGAGAGTACCGGCGATGAGGGAGGAGACTGGAGCTTCTGCGAAGGCCGACTCAGGGGTCACGAGCGGTTCGGCTCCTGTCAGCAAGGCCTCTCGGTCACCTTCACCAAGGACTATCATTACATAGTGTTCGGAGCACCAGGAGCCTTCAACTGGAAAGGTGGGGAGAAAGGAGTTGTAGAGAGGAGCAGGAGAAGGGATGGGAATTGGAGAGGAGAACAGGGGAGGAGTTTAGATCTTGAGGAGGAAACGAAGGGAGAGAAAAGGGGCAGCCAGATGAGAGAGGAGGAGAAATACAGTATATATGTGGGGTACAAAGTTAAGACAGAGAGGAAAACGGACAGGAGAGAAGAAGGGGAGTGGTGAGTGGATGAGTGGGGAGGACAAAATTAGCAGATAAGAGGAGGCCGGAGAGAATATGTGATGAGGAGCAGAATATGGAGGGGTGATGATTGGGAGGAAATGAGAAAGGAGAACGACGAAGGAGAAGAGAAGAAAGAATGAAGGCATGAGGAGAGATGACTGAGAAGAAGAGAGCAGGAGAAGAAAGGCAAAGACAATGAGAGAGGAGATGAGAGGAGATGTGAGGAAATGAGAAGAGGAGGAGCTGAGATGGAGGTAATGGAGGAGAGGGAACTGGGAGAGAAGGGGAACAGTAACATGAGAGGAGAGATGAAAAGGGAGGTGAAGAGGAGATGAAATGGAACTTGCCATTAAACACTTTTTGTTCAGTTCTCACCTAACAGCACTTCATTTAACATTTTATTTTTCATTTGCGCTTCATTTCCTTCACTTTTGTTCTCCTGCTCACCATCATCCACTCTCATCCGTTCATCCATCAATTCCAATGATCCTTTACCTTGGGCTCGGCCCCAGGTGTGGTGCGCTTGGAGCAGAAGAACAGTACGCTGCTGGAGATGGGTTTCTATGATGATGGACCTTTTGAGGTGAAGTACAGGACGCCTGAAGGACTTGACGAAGTGGCCATCCCTGCGAACAGCTATTTAGGTGCGTCCGGCCTTCATCACATCACATCAAACTCATTTCAAATAAAACATTTCCTTGGATCCACATTTTCATCTGAAGAAGGAACATTTTTTGGTTTGTTTTGCTGTTTTCATTGATAGACCTGGGTCAGTGCTTAGATACTCTGTTGAATTCCTTTCTGCGTCAGGTGTCTGTACATGTGTTTGTTTGGGTTTTAGGTGTTCTGTTCATGACTAGTGCGTCTAACAGCGTCCCCGATCAGTTTGTATATATATCTCATCCTCCTGAAGCCGACCCTACAGTGGAAAGCCATCTGACTACCAATAGCTACTTAGGTTTGTGGGACGTCCTGGGTGATCATCATTCATTCCATCTCCCACAAAAAAAAACCGAACCATGGACATCTCAAAAGTAAATAGACACCTTCATTTTTGAAAAATGTTTTTCTAGGAACTTCCTTCTAGCTGGTCTGCTATAGTATCCAAGTTGATGGAGATGCCTCACAGAAGTACTCCGACTCACTCGGAGTCGCTCTGCGGCAACAGCAGTCTTATAACGGGGATTTGTTTTTAACAATCCTCTCGGCAGTCTGAAGACACCTGTCAGAGGATCCAGGTCGACCTGAGCGGGATGCTGCTGATTCATTTCCTTTGCTTTTGAATTGTAAAATCACTCTGTTGACTGTAACAAGAGGAATCCCAGGGTTTTGTGCAATCACACGCTGGCTCTAAATAATTAATATACTGTAATCTGAAATGTAAAATAATCATATATTAATAATATTAATAATATATTAAGTTTGAAGCACCTGGTGGTGTCCGCATAGATAAAAGGTAATCGGGTGGGGGGGGGTCTGTTTACTTTTGAGATGTCTGTGTATACTACATATGATATACCTGTCCATTTCATGTAGCTCAGTCATTTAAACTGACATGTTTTCCATCAGTGATTATTTTGTGTAAGTTATGGTAAAATAATGTTGTGACGTTGTGAAGTGGTGTAACTAGTGCATGCCTGGAAGAGTGCATGTCATGATCTCACTCGGGGTGTTATGGTTTGAAATTTACATGGTATGGAAACCCGGGCTAAAGGAATACGATGGTATCATGGTATTAATCAGCTATTTCTAAGCAGTCAAAATTCAAATGGAAGTTTCTTCGTGCAAAAGTGTAATTGGACATAGCATGCTGAGGTAACCTTTTAATCATACGGACAATGAGTAAGAAACCTGACGCCATAACTACCCTGGATCTCAAATACTGTATGTCCAAACCTCCAACTCATTCACAACGTTGTCTTGTTCGTATACGTCCAGTATGTCTGAACGAGTCATCAGATATCACTAGATATGTGTTATGTTACTGATTTATGAACGCACTGGATCTGAAACTTTAAGATGTGTGATCCCCCCCCCCTCACCCCTTTAAGTGGAGAAATTTGAAGGGCCCTAAAAGCCACTGATTATAATTCATTTAATTAGGATTAATTTATTATGAATTAATTTCATAATGGAAAATGTCCAAAAAAATTAAATTAATATTTCATAATATTGCACTTTATTAGGTCATTTTGAGTCAAATGGCACGCTTACTGTGGCACCTCAAACAGGTCATGCTGACTGGTGACTTAATTAGTTCATTTTTACCATTTTTGCTGGAAGATTCAGACACTGACTGACGAACCACCTCACCTCATCTCTGCCTGGCCATGTGTCTCCTCAGGATTCTCTCTTGACTCTGGTAAGATGTTGACTAAAAAAGGTCAGCTGACCGTAGTCGCCGGAGCCCCAAGAGCCAATCACAGTGGAGCTGTGGTCCTACTGAGAAAGGAGTCCGATACAGCTACGAATATAGTCACCGAGTATATCCTCGAAGGAGAAGGCCTAGCCTCGTCTTTTGGCTACGAACTTGCAGTGGTCGATGTAAACGGAGATCAGTAAGACCAATAATTCGGCAATTTTCAACAGATTCTGTAACCTCTGCATACGTTGATCTAATTTTTCCTGTCAAATTATAATTTTTTTTATAGATGGCAGGATCTTGTAGTTGGAGCTCCTCAGTTCTTTGTGAAGGACGGTGACATCGGTGGAGCTATTTACGTCTACATCAATCAAAAGGGAGATTGGAACAAGGCCACACGAACTAGAATAGACGGAGCCAAAAACTCCATGTTTGGGCTGGCTATCGAAAACCTCGGCGACCTTAACCTGGATGGATTTAACGGTTTGTGACTTTGAGATTTAGTTGGCAGTTATAGTTCACTATTGTACAAATTATTATTATTATTATTATTTTTTACCTTTGACAGTAGAAAACCTGACCTGCTTTTCTGTTATCCACCAGTCCATTTGGATGGTTTTTAGTACCTCTTAATATAGGGTTTGTTGTTATTGGTTAGTGGTATCATGTCAAATATAGTGCAAACATCATGACGAAAACCTAAATGAGAAAAAACACAATGCAACATAATGTGTTATATAGTCGTACAAGGAAATACAAGACCAATCAGACAAAGCAACAATGTTAACAGTGGTGTTTTTTTGTGTTGAGATAAAAATGGTATTTTAGTCATTCCTCTAGTTGGTGGAAAATAAATTTGATCCCAGAGTACCTCTGGGTTCCAGTTTAGGCCCTTTTTGGTTTCTGAATGTACGGTAGTCTTAAGAGAATAAGCTTGGTTTAAGGCTTTGTCACCGATAGCTTTCCAGTCTGAGATTATACGTTAGCCTAGGTTGTATCAGAAAGTCTTTCAGAAGTAAAAGCCTGAGGTGATCCTGCACATAGGGAATGTTAAGGACAATTGTAGACATGCAAAACGATTTGCAGTAATTATATCATATACATGTCTTTAGATATTGCTCAGAGATGATCGTTATGGTGGTAATGATCCAACTTATGGTGAGCATGCAAATAAAGCAGAAATATTAAATGCGTACACGGTCTATTGTGTTGTGTAGATGTGGCTGTTGGGGCTCCGTATGATGATGAAGGAGCAGGGTGTGTCTACATCTATCATGGCTCAAGCAGCGGCCTCAAAAAAGAACCTGCTCAGGTTTAGTACCATTCCATCCCTCCTCTCAAATATTCATCTGATAGCATCTCTAGAAGCTTACAGTGAAGTCTAGTCTTTTTTACATACTTATTCCATTGCTCATATTTTCCTGTCTCCACCAGGTGCTGAAAGGAAGTAACCTGAACATCAAGATGTTTGGTTACTCCTTAGCTGGTAACATGGATTTAGACAACAACCAATATCCAGATCTGGCCGTTGGATCTCTCTCTGACACTGTGGTCGTGTACAGGTGAGATCAAGGGCTGTTTAATCACGTTAAATGTTTACACTTTCATCAAATGTTAGATTGCATTTAAATGACCATTTCAGTAGTCCAGCTTCGAGTCATATCATTTAAACCTTCATAACACAGAACGAATCCCAAACGGCTTCCTGTTCACTCTACAAGCTCATTACACTGGTATTAACATAATGGCATCGTAGAATCTACATCTGCATTTAACACCATTTGAGAAATTGTTAAACGCCTTTATTACTTTTAGGCCATGTATTACTTTATTGCTTTACATTTATTTGCAAAATAAGTGTAGAGAATGTTATTGTCATTCTGGGTATGGAAAAGTAGGATGGAAACGTGTTGTCTAAAGCCTTATCCACCCATCTTCATTTATCCATGATCTATGCCGCTTATCCACTATCTGGAGAGATATGAACAACCATTCACACTCACATTCACGCCTAAGGATAATTTAGAGTAGGCAGTTAAACTAATCTGAAAGGTCTTTGGACTGTGGGAGGAAACCGGAGCACTCGGAGGAAGCCCATGCTGGCTCGGGGAGAACACACTAACTCCACACAGAAAGGCCCAGAAAACTGGAACCCAGAACCTTCGTGCCATGAGGCGACATATTATAGAAAATGACACCAGACAACATGTTTTGCAATTAGTAGAAGTTACAAAGTGAGACAAGAATTCACACTTTGGTAAAGTTTTTAAAAAAGTGATCTTATAGTATGCTATTAATGAGATTTACACAAGACCATTTAGGGAGCAGTGTTTTGGAAGACATCAGACATGTGATTACTATAAGAAATTCATTCTGACGGGACTAGTGAGACCATGATGAATCTTTGCAACTTCAGAATGATCTTGGGCCTGTTCGATTGGGTGATAGATTTGCAATAGCATATAGGAATTGCTCTACAACCTTTCTTTTGTATCTGAATTCTGTTTGCTGAGCTTCCATTGCTCCTTCTGATCACTTATCCCTGATGCTTCACAGAGCAAGGCCGGTGGTCAACATAGAAAAGTCGGTTACAATCACACCCTCAGAGATCAACCTCACTGATAAGAACTGTGGCGACAGCATCTGGTAAGAGATTCCTATCAACCATCAAATGAAATATATATATATTTTTTTTACATTCTTGAGTGCTGATGTGGTTTACAAAGACAACGGATATGTTTCCAGTCTTAAGGTGAAGGCCTGCTTTAAATTCACTCCCAACTCCAAAAACTACAGCCCTTCCCTCAGTGAGTACATTATATTTTCTTCCTGCCATGCAGTGCCAGGCTTACATATTACACCTGAACTACAGTGGACCCTCGGCTCGCGAATGCATAGGACGGCGAACAAATAGGCGTACGAACTATATTCACGAGCAGATTTTGTAGCGACTGATGAACAAATCCTTGACTGATGTACAAAAAGCCAACCCACGCTTCACGGCACAAACATTGAGTTCCAGTCAAGCGCTTGTTGTGTGAACGTGTTCAATGCATTTTTTCGTTGTGTTTCTCTGCATTTTTGCTCTATAAGCTTCATTATGGGTCCCAAGAAAGTGGAAATGGTAGTGAGAATAAGAAGCCTAAGCGTTTAACAGTTAAAATAAAGAAATAATCGCAAATTATGAGAACCGCCACCATATCCCCCCGCTACCATATCCCTCTGCCAGCAACTACGTATCCGCCACAGAGGTAACACGCATTAAAATCATCGGTTTATTTAATTTCGTTTTATTTTTCTATAATTAAGGTTATTTTAATTTTTATTCTATGTTTTATTGCCGCACATAAACCCATAATACACTTTAAAAACATGTTTTGAGGGCTGAAGCACATTCATTGTATTTACATTCATTTCAGTGATTGATTTGGATCGCAAACAAATCTCGGAATGAATTAAGTTCGTGAGCCGAGGGTCCACTGTACCCTACCTACCGATGTTTTAAATGTTTATCTTCATGGATCGATTCCTGCTTACTTCCATTCAGGAATCAAATACTCCATCCAGGTGGAGACGAAGAGGAAGAAGCTTGGACTTCCCTCTCGTGTCCTTTTCACCCCACTCACCTCCGCAGACACTGACTACGGGAGCACAGGAGAGATGGCGCTTAAAAAGCCGAATGAGCAAACGTGTGTCGAGAAAACCCTCAAGCTTCAGGTATTGCGAGAACAAAAACAAGGTGTTAGATGGGAATTTGGGTGGGCAGAGTTATTTTCCATGCCTGGGTGATGATCTGGAGAGGCAGATAGGTGGCACAGTGGTATAATTCGAACCTGATGTGTTAGAATTTGGTGTGTTCACACTAGTGAGCAACAAAATGACATTTGTTTTCTGTGTTCATACATGACACAGAGTTGCGATCCGAGCAGAAGCAAAGTCTGAACGGAAACGTTCTCAGTTCCATGTGAATTTGGAAAGACATGGTAAAAAGTGGCGAATTTAAATTCAAATTCAAACGGCTCAGATTATTCCTCGGACAGAACCTGTGGCACCCGACGTTACTTGTTTAAATGTGTGCAATACTATTGTTGCCTATTTATTGAAGAAATAGTGTACATGTTATATTATATCTATGAACAGCGCTTGTTTTTGAACTATTGAGATTTGGATTAAACTTATTCAATATACTAAAATCAAAGTAAATAATAATAAAGTCGATAGTAAAATTACTAAGTTTTGATAAGGATTAATTATTTTCTTCGATAATTATATTAAAAAATCATCACAGACAAATGAGATATGACTCCGAGTGTGAGCAGTATAGAAATGCTGTGATTTTGAAAGCTGTCCAGCATCATGTAGTCATGCAGTGTTTCTTAATTCATATCTTGGGACTGTCTAGCGATGTACATTTAGTAAATTATCATCTGTAAGGTATCTGAATAAATGCAGTGTAATGCACTGTTGCCATGGCTGTTTAAATGTTATGACTAGGCTGACTTTCTTTGGCTTTCCCGAAGTCAGAAGCGTGTAAGAATATTGCCGCCACCTTGTGGGGAAATTGAGTATGTTGCCATCTTATGTAGCCTATTTTGCTCTCCCACTGTGAAGGATAACTTAAGGGACAAGCTGAATGGCCTGCCCATAGAGGTGAACGTCGAGATCCTGAAGCCGTCCGGACGTGGGAAGAGACAAACCGCCCTCGCTGAACTGAGTCCCGTCCTCGCTGCCAGCCAGCCCACCCTTACAGAGGTAAACGCTCTATATATCACAACACGCAAAAGCTTTCATTTACTCAGGTCTTTAATTAAAGGACCCCTCAAAAAGCATGAAGAAGCTTTTTTTGTATTTATGTATTTACTTGCTAATGGTGGTTGCAGGTCAATTTTGTGAAAGAGGGATGTGGCAGTGACCTGAAGTGCCAGAGTAACTTGCAGCTGCAGTATAAATTCTGCTCTCGAGAGCCCAACCAAGACGTCTTCAAACCGTTGCCAGTGTGAGTTCTCTTACCCCTTTATCAGGCAAAGAACTATATTTGGTAACTTCAGCGGACATCCAAAATGGTCCCCCATGCCTCTCTGAGGCCGCAGGACCACATGGTGATGTATCCGTATTGTAAAGGAACTTCCTGACCATCTCCTGTCATGTGTGCAGTGTCAATGGAGTGCCAGTCATTTCACTCAGCCACCAGAAGGATATTGCCCTGGAGGTCACAGTGACCAATAAGAACGGAGATGACGCATACGAGTCGGTTCTGACCGCATTGTTCCCCAACTCCCTCTCTTATGCTGCAGTTCGCACCAAGTCTCCTGTGAGTCTGAAGTTCATCTAAAGTCCATATCATGTGCGAGCGCCACGCTTTTTCTTTATGTTCTTATATTAAATCGCATGATTGTTTGTGTACAGGACAAGCAGATCTTCTGTCTGGCCAATCAGAATGGGTCAAAAGCTGAATGTGAACTGGGAAACCCTTTCAAAAAAGACTCGGAGGTAAGTCATGGAGAATGTCCAGAAACGTAGGTGGTGTGATCAACCTGTTCTAATGATAGTTTTTTGATGTTTTTTTTTATCTAGATAATATTTTACATAATTCTGAGCACTGGTGGGATTTCTTTGGACACGACTGAAGTAGAAGTTACACTTGACCTTAAAACGTAAGTGGTTTTCAGAGTGTCGAGTGAAGCTTATCCTTCAGCTTTTAACTTTTTGGCTTTTTATTATTGATTTGCTTATCTTTTCGTTTAAAGGAATCATTTAGCGTTTTGTTTTGCTTCAGTTTTTTTGTATCCATCTCTGACTCCATACACCGTATTTGAAGCTTTTCTCATTGGGTGTTCTGGAATTAGAGGCAGGACATGTAACACATCGGTGTATAGAATATGTGGACGTATAACATTACGCATCAGAAATATGAATACCCGAAGCCCATGGGTATTGCTTTCAAAACAATAACAGTGGGTGAACTGAGTGTCGAGGTGTTTTTGTGAGCCGTACGCGTTTATATCACTCTTTAAACGCAAGCGAGATTTGTCAGCGTCGTGTTTGTGCAATCAAAAAAATATTGGAGGAGAAATTGAAAAGAAGTGGGAAGCAGTTCAAGGCAGAAAAAGTGCATACCATTTGAATTCATGGATGGAGATGGAGATGTTTAAATCCGCACTGGTCTTGGAAAGGAGAAAAACATTAGCATGCCCGTTCCATGCCTGTTCCACAGGGCCGGCTGTACCTTTTACACAAGCACTGATTCTGCGCTCTGTTACTTATCAATCCTTCTGCCTCAGAGGCGGAGCGAAATCACACCCAGACCTTTCACACGGTTCGGCAAGGCAGAATACATTTGCAACATTCCTGCTTTGAGTGGGCTATATAAAATGAGACAGATAACAAGATTAAACTTTTCAAGACCTATACATACATGCATCCATCCATTTCCAAGACGCTTTATCCTATTCAGGGTCATGAGAGAGCTGGAGCCAGTCTCAGCTGACTTGGGGCGAGAGGCGGGGTACACCCTGGGCAGGTCGCCAATTCACCGCAGGGCCGACACATTGAGGCATATAACCATTTGCATACATGTTCACACCAACGGGCAATTTAGGGTAGCCAATCCACCTAATGTGCATGTCATTGCACTGCGGAAGGAAATCAGAGTACCCGGAGGAAACCAGTGCGGACACGGGGAGAACATGCAAGCTCCACACAGAAAGACGCCCAGGCCGACCCGGGGAACACCTATACAGTATGAAGTAATTCTGGGTGCATAGAACATTTTTAATGTCCATGCAAGAACAGACAACTATGCGTCCTTCACAGCACTATCTCTAAAGACAGATGATGAAGGTTTCGTGCTTAATTAAGCACTGATTGAAGAATTAACAAACATGTTTCACCAAATCAATTTTGACTAATTTTAATAACCTTAAATTTCAGTTGCTGTTTTGGATAAACAGCTGTAAGGCAGGGAGATGGATCGTCTGTGTTAAACAGCAGATGTACGATACAGATACGGTCAATGGAGTTTGAACAAAAAAATATTGGAGTATTCCTTTCAGATAATTGAGTATAACTTTATGGGCGTTTGTGTGTCTTGTAGGACGAGTGAACAGGCACCGCAGACAATGTCAAAGAAAGCTGACGTTGTAATTGAGCTCCTGTTGTCGCTTTCTGGGTGAGTTATGAAATGCCATAACTTTGTCATTTTTATAATACAGCAAAAGGTTATTTGTGTAAAATTAAATGCACATGTAAAGGCAAAGAGGGACTGAGTGATGTACACCTAATCAACTTGGTAATAGTTAAGTAACACATCAGACTGGCTTCTGAGTTCTGACTTAAGAGCAGGTTCTTCATTTAATACAGAACGAAGTGAAATAATCTTTCATTTAATTTCATTGAATCTGTCGTTTCAGGCTGGCTAAGCCGTCTCAGCTGGAGTTCACTGGAACTGTCAAAGGAGAGAGCGCTATGAAGTCAGAAAATGATATCGGCAGTCAGATTGACTATGAGTTCAGGGTGAATACATCATCATACAATGTAGTGCATAATATACAGTGGGGATCAAAATTGGAGAACAAACTACAATTTCCTAAATGTCAAGGTCACTACATAGTCCTATTTGGAAATGATCCAAGCAGGAGTAAAAGAGCAGTATTTTAACCATATGTCATGAGTTACATAAATTCAGAAGCACAGGATAAGAAACTTAAATGAGATCTTTGAAAAAGGACACTGATCAAAATTAGAGAACATTTTCAGATATCTTCCAGTTATTGGTGTTAATCTGCAGCTGGTGCTAATTTCCTTCATTATCTGACAAACCCTATTTAACTGGCAGCCGAACTTTCCAGTTCTCAGTGACTTTGTTAGATGTCGAGCCGTTCTAGTGACTGAAACCCTCCGGCAGCAGGTTGTCCAGATGAAGGCCAAAGGGACGACCCTGTCAGCCATAGTTCGAGAAGCTGGCCACTCCAAAGCTGTGATTTCTAGAATATTACACCTTTACAATGTCACAAACTCATTCATGTCCACCAAGAAGGCTGGTCGTCCACGAAAGACAAATGCAAGAGAGGACAGGATAATGTGGAGAATGCCAATGGGGAATCGTTTCAACACTGCAGCTGGAATTACTCGCAGTTCAGAGCTGAACAGGGTAAGGGTCTGTTTCATCATACAGTGTCTCGACATTTAAGGGTATTTGGACTGACAGCTGACTCTGCAGTGACCAAACCTCTCATACGCAGGAAGAATCAGAAGGCTAGACTAGCATGTTGTGTGGACAGAGGAGAACTGGTCCAAAGGTCACTTTAGTGATGA
>JAQLOM010000010.1:4121853-4138557 GCA_030068315.1 Chrysichthys thysi | reverse complement strand
ACTACAGTCACTGAACTGTGGAGGAGACTGCAAGAAGAGTGGACCAACATCACCCCAGAGCTGTGTGAGAGACTAGTGATGTCCTGTGGCCGCAGATGTGCTGAAGTCATTCAGAGCAATGGCCTGTACACTTCCTATTAATTTTTGAGTGTTGTAACCTTCAGAAAATTTAGTTGTGATCTTTCTTCATGCTCCAGTCATTGCTGTCTGTGCTTCTGAATTTATGTAACTCATGACATATGGTGAAAATACTGCTCTTTTCCTCCTTTTTGGATAATTTCCAAATAGGACTACATAGGGATCTTGATATTGCAGAAGTTGTAGGTTGTTCTCTAATTTGGATCTCCACTGTAGAAACACAGCTTTGATCATTATGCCTCAATGTAAGCCTGTTCTCTCCTCCAGTTCATTTTAATCAGTAGGTTAACTCTGTTTGTTGCAAATTCTGAAGGTGATAAACTTGGGAAAGCCTCTGAAGTCGTTCGGGACAGCGTTTCTGAACATCGAGTGGCCAAAGAACACAGCTACAAAAAAATGGCTGCTGTACCTGATGAAGATCACTACCACGGGCACGGATAATATCAGCTGCAGACCAGACGAGGTTAACACACTCAATTTGCTTCAGGTAAGCCATACTTCAGAGCTCAGGGGTTTTTTTGTCACTTGGATATAGCAATATATCTTTTATTAGATACAGTATGTGAAGGTGGGATATACATACTTCCCATTCTATATCTGATTACAGCTGTTTCACTGCACTTTCATTGTCATTCCAATCTCATGCCACCATATTTTTGCATTTTACCCAGTTCCCAGTCCAAGCAGTGGTGTTTCAGTGCATTTGAATATCCAGTCAAGCTCATAACTAATTAGAATGGATACCACAACTTAATCATCTTTGCCCAAGGATTGCTTTTAATCTCACTTGTTTTTAATGCATTAGATATTTTACACATGAACATAAATATCAAATTTTACAGATGTGAATTTTCCACTTTCATTAAAAGCAGTGATGAGTAATAATTAGTAAAATGTTGAGTTGTTATTCATTTAGCTTTTATAAACAAAGAGACCCAGATGTTAAAAATTCCATAGATTGTTTCTTGATTATTATGATTTTTGAGCAAAAATTGACAGTGGTGAAAGTGTCAAGCACAGTGGCCAGGTATCTGGGAGAATCATGTATGTGGAAGAGGGTTGATAGCTCGAAGTGTATTGCACAGTCCTGTGATGCATCACGAGCAGCAGTTCCAAAATCTGAGGTCTAGTGGCTTCATGTGTCATGTAGGAATTATGTGTTAGCCTTCACCCTCCATGGTATTTATCATATGAGGGGGGAAAGTTAGCTAGATGGGAATTAGCCAAGACTAAATTGACTAGACAGAAAATGGGGTCTAAATCCGCCCCTTAAAAAATGTAAATCCTTACAGTGTAACAGACTTGACAAAAAGAATTGGGATTTATTAAATGTGTGCTAAATGGGTACTTTGATATAATATGTTTGAATGATTGAGGGATTAGATTGTGGATACGTTAATATTTTTCAATCCTATGACTGTATCTCGTTTGGAAAAACCTAATTGGGTGTTCAGTGTGTAACAATGGAACACTGTATAATTTAATACCCTCTGCTTTATTCTTATTTCAGGATCCATCTTTGTCCAGAAACAGGCGTGAACTTAAAGATGGAGGTGAAAACACAGAAAACAAAGGAGTTTTATCAACCCTTTTTTCTGACAAGAGGAAATCTCAAATCTTGGTAAAACCTGATTGCTGTTTGCTGATCCCCCCTAATTATCTGTTGCATTTTGTATTGTTTGTAAGCAGTTGTTTACGTTATTGGTTGCAGACCTGTGACAGTGGGGCATCGTGTGTGACGCTGAAGTGTCCTCTTCAGGGGCTGGACAGCAACGCCGTCATTGCACTGAGAGCTCGTCTGTGGAATGGTACCTTCATAGAGGTGGGTTTGAACAAGTCTGTGGTGTGCAATATGACAATGTGTTCATATATAGAATGTTCAGTATTTTATATTATTAGGGGTCCAAGCACCAAATGTGTTGGAACACTATTGTTTTTTTTTTTTTTTTGTTTTTTTGTTTTTTACTACTTCTTTCTTTTCTGGCCCAAAACAAATCATGCGGTTCAAAGTACTGTACAAGTCATAGGGATGTACTTCCTGTTATTCAGGCAAGCAAGATGGGCCACAGTGTTTTACACTTCTTGTGAACTATGAGTTTTAACATGAAAACGGGGCCTGATTCCTTCCTTCACATCTGTGAAACAAACAAAAATAACCCTCAAATTACAAAAAAAAAAATTCTAATTTGAGCTAATTTGCATATTATTCAAAACTTTTGTGAACAACTCCTAAGTTTGGGACTACTTTTCAAAAATATTTATAGTCACTTACTGTTTGAAATATTACAAAGAGCCACATTTGGTCAGTGTCCTGAACTTTGAGCCATAACATTGTTGTTGTTCCACGCAGGACTTCGCTGACATGAATTACATCGACATAATCGTGAAAGCATCACTCAGTCTGAACTCCGCCCCCAAAAATGTGTTGCTGAAAAATAAAGATACACAGGTAAGCAGGGATAAATTTGGAATTATTAACAAGTAGCTGCGTATTTATAAATGTTATGGCACCTTATTGGTGTGTGTGTGTGTGTGTGTTAGGTACGAGTGACTGTATTCCCAGTACGTAAGGCAGCACAATACGGAGGTTTACCCTGGTGGATCATACTGGTGGCTATATTACTGGGCCTGCTCTTGCTGGGCTTGTTGATCTTCCTGCTCTGGAAGGTAAGATGAAGGCACAGGCTCATTCTACCAGATTTATCCCCACCAGCTCTCATTCATGGATTATGTCTGTGCCTATATCTATGTGTGAGAGACGAAAAGAAATGTTACAGATAGACTGTACTAAGATATAAACACGGATAACATGGCTGTAGGATTGCTTTTCCACTGCACTTTTGAAAACCAGAATGGGTCCAAACAGGAACCATTAGGTTAGAGTTTCCGTAACATCATGTTCCATGTACTTGGAGCATTCACAGTGATGACACTGAAAGAAAGCCCTGTAAAGTCTAAAATGGGCAAAATGCCGTTTGGTTAATTCGTTTATCCAAGTTCTGGCAAAATTAGTCACAAAATGACAGAAATTGTCAGTGATAACAAGAAAACAAGGCATAAAGTCTTGCATTATGACACAGTTCAAGTTGTTTTGAACTTAAATTAACAAAAAGAATAGGGATGCACCCATCATACATACATCATTTTTTTCAGTTTATCAAATGTCTGAAATAAAGATCAGATCCTTACATCCTCGTAGTATCTGAGCCAGTTTCCTGCACAATCAGAGGCTCAAGGGCAACGTGTACACAATATGTATGTGGATCGTTCCAGCGTCCAGTCCAGTGTTTCAGGCCAATGTTGGCCCAGTAATGATATACAGTTACAGATGGGAGCGTTCCTCAAAATGTGTCATCCCGGCCCGTATGATAAGGAAATATATACATATTTATTACTTTTGCACAGGTTGAAAAAAATATTTATGGGACACAAACATGGCACCAACAAACCATCCACCAGTACTGCTAGCCCCGATACTTTTACATTACTTTATTTTTATTGTTATTTGGTGCCAGAAGTTTTGGTACTTTGTGGAGTGGGAAAAGGCCCTAACCAAACAACTTTACTTCTTTTAGTGTGGCTTCTTCGGCAAAAGTGAGCCCAAAAACCACCCTGACAAAGAGAGGCTGACTTCTGAAGCATAGCGAGAGGAACTGACAAAGACAGTTCGAGCAGCTCTCTTTTGGTAACGGACCTTTAAAGATCCATTCAAGCTCAGCGCTGGCATGGGGAGTCAGTGTAGGCTGTGCTTAACCCATGCTATCCTGGATCATCGTGCTACTTTGCATCTGGGGAAATGGTGGCAGTCGTTATTATATTATGAGCTTTCAGTGCATAATGTTGACTTAAAAATGCTATTTACAATGCAAACCTTTCATGTATGGTGTTGGCAGCAGGGGATAAAAGGGTTACATACATGGACATGGCATATTTTCTCATATAAAGCTTTACGTAGGTAACTGTGATTATCAAACTTAAAATGTTTACAGTTAAGCTCAGCTTGATTGCAGATGCTTGGACCTTGCAGACTTAAATCTTTCCTGCTTTCTTGTGCATGGTATATTTCCCGGATCTTCTGGTGCTGGATTCCTATCTTTTGCCTCTTTTGACCAAAAATGTTGCTCATAACGCACACACACGCGCACACACACACACACGTATCTGGCATGCCTTCAATTTATATTAATCTAAAACAAAGATAGGAGTCCACATTTGGCTCATATGCTAACGCTAATCCCTGTGCTCCGTCATTCCCTTCAGTGTGGATTTTTCAAACGTTCCAAATACAACGACAGCGTGCCAAGTTACAACGCCGTGAGGATTAAGAGGGAAGAGCGAACGCATCCACCCAGGAAAGAGCAACCAGCCTCGGTGGAAAAGAAACAGTGGATGACTACTTGGAATGAGAACGAGAGCTACTCCTAGCCTTATGCTACATCAGCTGCTAATGCACATTAATACCCTGCTTTTTAAACAAACAAAAAACAAATGAAACCTGAACAAACCAAAGACACTCTCTCTAAGACTTTCAGTGCTTTGTCTTTGCACACCCCGAACTTATGATTGTAAATATGACAACGATAGAACGAAAGGAAATGTACAAAACCTGTATTAACGTCTAGGGACCACTTCAAAAAAAAAAAGAAAAGAAAAAAAACTGATAAACGAGATAAAAGACAGATGGATATTTTTGGGATTTCTCTATGTGCCAATGATCGTCACTGTTACATATAGGCATGTGCCAATAGTCCATTGTACGATATAAATCACAATATTCAACACAACACAGTCTGATTTAAAATACCACAGGTAGCAGTTGTCATATTTAAGTTCTCAGTGTTTTAGAAGTGAACTGTACAATGTGACACACTAACGATTTATATGCCCAGAATCCACAGATGATGTTAGCAACCAGTGTTGCATGTAATTACAGTGTAATTTTAGTAGTGTTGAGGCTTTTTTTTAGTAATTTAGCAACACATCTGAGGTAAATGTTGATATTCCAGATACTTTTATCTACTTTACATTGCCCTTCTGCCTTTATGTTGTGTGTATACAAGACTTTTGTGGTATATGCTAGCTAGAAACAAAATTAGCCTCAATTCCAGGAAGTATAAAAGCAGGCTGTTGCCTAGTAACAGCGATTACTCAGCTTTAACCTCTTAAACATATTGTGCTCTGCTTCCAGTATCAAAACTACAAATTTACAACACACAAAGTAATTCTATATTTCTTTTTTTTTTTTTTTTTTTTTAAACATAGAATATTCTGATTATATCGTAAAATGGGATAAAGTTTTGTATTGTGGGAAAAATGTTTTTTAGAAACCCAATATCGGCACATGTCTAGTTGTGTGTGTATATACTTAATTGTGTTCGGAGAACTGGTATTTATTTATTCTCTGGTTCTCATAAGCAAGCCAAAGATTCTCCATGTTTTTTTTGTTTTTTTTACTGGAGTTAGTAGATTTCTAACTCTAATTTCACAAAATCTCCATCCTTACCAGATTTTTTGTTTGTTTTATTCAGAATGTAAATATTTGTGTTTTCCCCCATTGACCATTATTTAGTTCTTAATGCTTGTTTTGTAAGATAGGTTTTTTTATTATTATTTTTATGAATTGTGAAGATTGGTACTGATTTCAGTTTCACATTAAGGTATGTATAGTGGTCTACTTCATTCATTCACACAGGTTCTCATTTCAGGGTTTAAACAAAAAGGACTGAAATTTATTCATGCAATCTGGCACCTTTTTATGTAAAAGTATTATGTATTTACATAGGCTGACTTGATGTTGATAAAGGAAAAGGAAAGTCGGGCTTTTTTTTTTGTTGGTTAAAAAAAAAACATACCAAGAGCTTTTTATTGTTTGAAAATCATGAAAAATAAAAAAATTAATATTAATAATAATAATAAGAAGAAGAAGAAGAGAAAATACAAAAAAAAAATCTCAATTAAAAACATAACTCCTGAATCTGGTGCAAAAACATTTGTTCAATAAAAAAAAAAATTTATACAATGGATAATTCTTTCATAATCTGCTTTGCATTTGTGTATTGTTTGAGCTGTAACCATGAAGTTTTTGTTCATATTTCTTAAAAATGAAAGGAGAAGGCACTATGCCCATACAGTAGAGCAAGAAGTTATTTGCAAGAATATAATGATTTTGTTTATTGAAGCTGAGATTTATAATCTGCCTCAAGAGTCTAGACATGTTACTTTTGACAGTGTTTTCTTTATTTCACCTTGCATATTTCTCTCTTTCTCTTTTTAAAGTCCACCACATTATCAGGTTTCCCTCTTTAACCCAAATTCATCTGAATATGAAAATTCATTGAAAAAACATGAATTAAAACATTTGTAGTTCATGTAAAATACATTTTATTTATTGTTACACATGTAAAACCATCTGTAGCATAAAAGACAGTGAAGACCTCTCTTCCTGACAACAGTTCCACTGACAGCATTGCCTCATTTTGTACAGCTGATGATAAAAATAAGCAGATATATTTTTTAAAAAAGTAAAAAGACAAAGTGTACAGTAGGGGAGGTGACGTGTACAGTGTACACTCTGTTTCCACTCAGTAGGTTTGCCCAGCAAAGCACTCTTTGTGTGTGTGTGCTTCATTACGCAGACATTTGCTTACTACAGGTTAAAGATGAGGCTAAAGTGCAGGGTGTGCACAAGCATTCACAAAGCATTTTGGAGAAAAAGAAATGGGACACTGGATTTGATGTAAAAAAAAAAAAAAAAATAATAATAATAAAATTAAAAAAAAAAAAAAAAATTCCCAGCTTATGGTGAATATGGTTTGACTAGAAAAAGCTTTTTGAATTCCAGCTCTGATGAGATGTCATGTATCACCTCAGTTACACTGCTGCCCTCCAGTGTTAATAAATAGGAAATGCCACTCTGGCTTTTGTCTACATTCAGCATCGCGGGCTCAACAACAGTGGCGCTTAGGATACCTCTGATCAACGAACCACAAATTTCGCAGGACATGACATCACATCATAATAGTACAGCCTATGCCAGGCATATGGAGTACCCCAGGGCTCAGTTTTAGGCCCGATATGATTAAGTGCTTTAAAACATTAGTTTTCTTTAGTGTGTCGACACAAGGAAGCTGTAAACAAACTATTTATTGGATTGAATTATGCAATAAAATTGTTCACCTAATGTCAGTTTTCTTGCTAGCAAACATGGATTTTATTACACAATATAACATCTGTCTCCTTAACTACTTAGAGTTGCGTAAAGAGCTTTTGTTAACGTTATCTGGCTACAATAGGCATAGTGCTAGCAAGCTATGTTTGTGTTTTCCTACTATTATATTGTGTAATCATATGCAATATTTTATGCCAAGCATAGAATCAAGCCAAATGAGTGTTCTAAAGGGATAATGGTGATGTCATATACCCTGGTTTGTGATTTGCTGAAATTTCACTCAAGTTTGACAAGGACATGCGCCACTTAGGCAAATCAGGACATTTTAGTTGAGAGACTAACATCTGCATGGACAGTATAAACTTAAACAATTGCATTTAGGTGGGAAGAAAAGAATTGATTCAAATTCACAGCAGTGCAAGTAAGACCGCTTGAGTCTTAAGTTTGGAGGTGACAAATCAAGTCCTAAGATATAAACCTAGGAATAAAGATTGTTTAAAAAGATCTCTACTCAACAAGAGGAACTCCGAGAATGTGCTAGAAGAATCCACACTCCAGTGGAGTGTGTTCGCGTTCCCTTCTTATCCAGTGATTTGTAGTAAATGCACACACACACACGTTGGGAATGTCCATGTTTCCCAGATCGGGGGGGCTTTTCCCTGAAGTGTAAAGTTTTTCTAGTGATTCCTATTCAGCAAGCAGATTCAAGATTAGTAGGTTTACCCCCAGTGCTCAGTCGGACCTCCTTTTCCTTCTTCGCCTGCTGCTTCTCCAACTTTTCCTGTGCCTTCTTCATGTCTCTCAGTTTCCTCTTGATGGTAGAGCGATCTCTGTGACTTGACACCCCCAGCTCCTACAAAAAAAAATCTGCATTTTATTTAACTCTGGCCATGTCTGCATGTTATAATGAAGATATTCTTTGTGTATTCGCACCTTAAGTTTACCACTGTCCAAATCAGCTAGACATTTGCCATCAATGCCTTTTGCAGTGAACTCTGCTATGTACTGGTCCATGTTCATACCCATCAGCCAGTGACACACCTGCGGATTGGTCCATTCTGAAAGGGGGCGGTTCTGCCACAAGTGTTGCCTTGTGACAGGAGCAGGCTCATCTTCCAGGGTCTGAATAAGAACACAGGTAGGATAACGCAAGCCTTCACAAATACACACGGAATCTTTAGTTGCATAAAGAATATCAGATGTCGCAAAATGCCACATTAATTCCAATCTGTCTGTTCTCATTCATGTTGCATGGCCACGAACAGAATACGTATCTAAACGAGGACCACATATGAAAAAAAAAAAAACAAACCCTCGAATCGGATTTGAAAAGGTCACATTTGTGTTCACACAGCCCTGAAAAAAACCTGCGTCACATTGAGGTCAAGTCATATTGAAGTCCCTTCAGCCTGGCAGTGTGTACACTGGCCTATTGCACCAAACAACTGTAGTTGGATTTATAGCAGAAAAGTAAGCGTGGCCTATACCAGGCAATCATTTTAAAAATTAGATGTGAACTAATTGTGCTACTGCAAAACACTGTAGCAAAACTGAGGTAAAAATGTCAGCATGTTGGGTGAATTCTGACTCCAGCAGGTCCTCAACCTCAGCTACATCACTCCAATTCATTCTTGATCTAAACTAGGGGTTTCTGCAGCACAGAATTGCTTGTGCAATTAGCATTTTTGTTTCCACCTACCTATGATACTTTCTACCAAATTTAGTTTCTCAAAACATAAACAAGCTCCCATTACAATTTAAACAATCGCACTAAGGAACGAATGTGGTCGTTCCACTGTGGAGCAAGTCATGTTCATGTTAATGAACGTGGTCTTTTTCAGACCTGGGAACATCTTCATATCCGTGGTTGAATTATGTTTAGAACAATGTTTTTATTCCCAATTATGTGCTCATATGGACAACACATGCAGCTGAATAAAAAGTTGTTTTTTTTTGGTTTTTTTTAGGGGAAGGAAGTTCAAGTTATTGGCAATTGAAATGAACTGCAGGTATAATGCAAGGATATTTCAGATTCTCGAATCAGAAAGCTAAAATCCGTCAACAGTTTTTGCGTGCCGGATCTCAGTTCCAAGAAATCTGTAATCTAGCAACAAAACAGAAGTTCTGCACTAGCTCAGTTAACGCAGTGTGGTGTAAATACTGCAATCATGTTACTGCAGTTCCATCAAAATAAATAAATAAATAAAGTTACTGGGACAAGTCGAATCTAGAGCACATTTAGGAATGAGGCCATAGAAAATGCGAGCAAGAGCGAGAGAACAGATAGTGATATAAAGAAGATAGCAATCTGAACACTCCTTTCTGTACCTTACAACTTTCTACCTGACCGTAGCAGTGAGTCACAGTCGACATTTTAAATACTAAACCCCCAAATTCTTAGCTCAAGTATAATTTTCATATCATAACCAATGACATTTGCACACAGAGACAGTATACTTGCCCTTGAAGTCTCATCTACAACAGACTTCAGCAGACCGATCCTACAAAAATAAAGACTGCGGTGTTTATAGGTTACACAGGCAAACTCGCTCTTGTGTAAATTTAAATCCTTTGCCAGGTTTACGCCATGCAATATGGAAGCCGTGCGTAAACGCGTAAATCAAGACATTCCTTTGTCGTAAACAGACCCTCGATACATAAACCTATATCTCCCACACACACCCCCATACTTAAACATTCCACTTACAAGTACAACACATGACCTTTACCATAAAATGGCAAGCCTTTCTGACAAATCAAGACCTTCACTCTCAACCTAGTCGTATCATAAAGGACTGGCTCAGTGCCTGGTATTTGAAGGTACTAGAAAACTGAATATAAAAATATAGACTAGAATTGAGCAGTGGGATCTAGGCCTCTGATCTGACACAAATAATGACAGATTATCTGTAACTGATAATGCCGCGGTGAGCGTGCGATCCTGGACGTCGCTCACCTCGCAGGAGGAGAAGACAAGCTTCTGGGAGTGTCCTCGAGTACGAGGTTCACTCAGTAAAGACGCTAGGGCAGCGCGAGGACTGCTGGAGTTCAAATCGAAGCTCTGCAGCCACCAGGACACACAAACACACACTCGCAAAGCGCACAAACAAGAATAGAACAAATATCTATTGAATTTGGGATTAAGAAGCATAGAATGGTGTACATTTTCCGTCAAATTTAATACTCTAATCCCAGTTTGATGAATTTTATAGGACCCTTAGTTAGGGCCCTTGGTTAGGAAAAAGTCAAACAGTATGGTATACGAAAGAGATAACTCAAAACACCACCATAACGCGTAAGAGCAAAACACTACAAAGTGGAGTGGAGAGTTTCCATCATCATGTTCCCTTATGCCACTTCCTGATGTTTTAAAATCATTTAAGCTTTAAATACCTTTTATATAAATCAAAACAGCAAACTCCGACATTTTCTAAAAACTATATTTTTACTCTCACCTATATCAATATGTCAATAAATTATTTCTTTCCAGATTCACGCCTTGCATTATATTATTAATATAAAAAAATGTGATAAATATTTAAGCCAGTCAGGAACAAGTCTGTCACATTATATAACAAGAACTTCTGTTTACAGTATATAGTGCTTGATTATTAGCATGGTAATTTATGATTTTACTGCTGACATAACTTTGTCCTAAAAATAGGCCCATCACACTGGGGTAAAGTAAATGCAAACACTTACTGGCCAATTTAATAGGAACACCTTTTCATGCACAACGCGAGCAGTTTTGCAGGTGGAAATGCATTGTTGAGAGTTCAAGAGAGAACGGCCAGACTGGTTTGAACTGACAAACACTATGTTTTTCTTTTTTAACAATATGTTAGCAATCTTTAGAACTGTAATGAAAAGGAAAGGAAGAACAAAAAGCATCTTGGGTTTGGCTCATGTCAGCCAAGAACAAGAGCCTGAGCTTACAGTGGGGAAGAGGTTCACCAAAACTGGAGCGCTGAAAATAAATAAATAAAATAAGACCAGGGAAAATGCCCATTTTTGGACAGTGTTCCTAATAAAGTGGACAGAGAGTGTATGTACATTGTTTTACTGCTGGGGGGCGGGGGGGATTATTGTCCAGAGAGTCTGGTAACTGCAGAATAAATGAACATACAGAAAAAAGAAAAAAAAGAAGAAAAAAAACCACCACCAACAACAAGCATACAGAGCTATGAAATTAACAAGGTGCTTATTTATTCAATAAGCTGTGGCCACAAATGATTATACTCAAAGGTTAGTTTTCTTAAGATCTATTTCATGGCCATGTAATGAAGATTGAAATAAGTAAGTGAGACAGAGAAACTGATTGAATTAGATTAATGTTTTCTCAGAAACCTAATCCTGGAGATAACAAGCAAGAACTAGTGTTGTGGCACTTGAGTCAAGTCTTTTTACTCACTTGGCCTCGTCTTGAAATTGAACGCAACTGTACAACACAACTGTACTCGATCTTGATTCGGTCTCAGATTGGAGTGGCATGGGTGGGACTCAATGTTAGATCTCAGAATAATTATACACATTTGGAAAAAAAAATTAATCCATTAATTATTGATTATGACCACATTACCTTTAAAAACCCCCAAAAACAAACAGTTGTGCTCATTTAAATGTCATACCTTGTGAATCTGAAAGCCTAGTACGTAGCGATTATTAACACACTAATGTGAGCTGTAAAAGGAGCTCAATATCTATCTCAAACATGTTTACAACATATTCAGTGTGGGGATACTTTTTGGTGTTTAACAGTTGTCCACATAGAATGGCTGACTCCAAATGAGCACCTTTCAACCTTCAGATAATTTAACACAATACAAGAGTCCATATCAGGCAGAGAGATATTTTTATGTTACAGTTTTGTTTTAACTCCGTGTAGAGAGCTGGAAAACGTGCCAAACTGCCCCATAGCCAACAGCACCCAATCTCTGCAACAGAAATTTCACTGAATAATAACAGGGTTTAAGGTTAATAAGTCTAATTATTTCCATGGGACTGAAAAACTGGCTTTTTTTTTTTTTAGGTCTCGGATTCCACTCGGTCTCGACTTCCGCCAAACCCCAGAGCCTTGGTCTCGACTAATCCTCGACCCTTTACGGTCTTGGTCTTGACTCAGACAGGACATACATCATCTCATCCCATCACTAGCAATAACACTTACACTTCACTTCAATCTTGATACGATGGATACTGGAATCACCGAGTTAGCAAATATCCATCTGCATCACCTCAAGCCAATTCTCCAACAGATGTTCACTGGAGGTCACGTATCAAGTACGACGCTCCTACAAAATATTGAGTCTTGACCTCAAGTTAGACAATTGAGCTCCCACAACATTATGGCATCTCAGATCATCTTGAATAAGGAAATTTTTCCATTTGTGGACTCCGTGGAAATATTATCCTTTGGTGCCAGTGTATGAATTTGTGGCCATGCCTTATTAAAAAAAAACAACAACCATAGTGTCACCTCAGAGGCTCTGTAAGCATGTTATGTTAGTATGTTAGCAGGTATCTACTAGGATTACTTGTTCAAATCTGAACCAGCTATGATAGAGTTGCACGACTCCAAAGGGTAACACTGCTACACATGCACAACATTTATGGTTCATTTGCGGACACCACCGTCAGTCGGAGGAACTACTGTAAGGTCTTTAGGAAGCAAAATCTATCAGTGACTAGATATAGCCGAGTTATTTAAACAACTCCTCATATACTAATATCCTCTACAACTAAACGGTGAGGGACTGAGATGCGCTACTTTTCTACGGTTTTGTGTTAGGCTGAAAATGATTTCATACTGTACCAAATCTAAGGAGCGTGAGAGGCGAGAGTGCCAGTACAAATTGCTCTGTTTTAAAGAAGAGTGTAAGAAACAGATTTAGCAAATAGAAACCATAGCCATTAATCAACAGACTGTCTCTCTGTGAATACTCTAAAGAGTCATCATATCACTGCAGATGAGCGATATGATTATATGAAACCTCAGAGCTAGCTGGTGAAAAATCTTATCCCAAGCAAGGATGAGAGGAATGAAGGTTTAGAGAAATGCACGAGAAGATAGTGTGATGTTTGAGATGTGGAAACATTGTCTTGTTGCATGCGCATTCACACGGATGGACAATTGTAAGTACGTTTTTTCCCCTGAAGTTGATTATTTTTATCATTGGTCTGTATTTAATCTCATCTCCAAGCTGCGCTGGATAAATGCAGTCAAGCCATTTGTAGAAGCGCAAAACAACTTGAGCGCATTTTTAAGCTTTCACTTTTTTCTTATTTTTTTGTTTGTTTGTTCATTTAGTTGTGTAGGACCTGCATGTTTGTGGGTATGGCCAGTCACTGGGAAAAGCTAGTCTGTTTCGCAAACACAGGAAATTAACGTTCATCTGTCGCATAATAATATAGCCGGGTGAATGCTCACGTTTACTGTACAAGTACAGAAAAAAAAAAAAAACGTACTGCGACCGGTTATTTCAAATTAAGTTTGGTGTTACTATGAAGAGATTTCTCACCTTGTTCCGTTGTCCCGTTCCATCCTCTGTAGGACTGCGGGGAAGACTAGAGCTGGACAACGACTGCTCTTTCTCTCGCTCCCTGTCTCTCGATCTCTCCCTGTCTCCGAACCAGGAGAACGGCATGCAGGATGGGATGGAGGAAACCGAGTCGGAGGGAGAGGCGTTCCCGCTGGAGTCATCCACCAGCTCTCTGGAGCTCCTGCATTTAGACACCAGGAAACAGTGAAACCAGGAAACCTTAAGCCAATTCTCCAACAGACGTTCACCATTCCCATCAAATAACTGGAGGTCACGTATCAAGTACGCCGCTCCTACAAAATATTAAGTCTTGAGCTCAAGTTAGAGAATTGAGCTCCCACAACATTTTGGCATCTCATATCATCTTGGATAATGCTGTCTGAAATGGCATTAAATATTACTTACAGTGATGAGCACAAGAATTGATATGATGCAGAGAGATAATGAAAAACAGAAGGAAAATTGAGGAGAACAAAAAATTACCTGCTTCCTACAGAACCCCGCTGTGCCCCCTTTTCTTGCTTGCGGCCTTTCCCACCGGATTTGCGCAGACCCCTATTAATAAGAAAAAACATTGAGATAATTAACACAATGAACATGTATAATACACACATGTATGGTGTTTAAGAAAGCTTGGGTGTTACCCAAAATCTGGAAACCTTCTCTTGGATGATCTCGTCGTTGAGCTGTCGCTCTCGTCATCTGTGAGAAAATATTTATTTATTACACAGCGTTCCAGTAACTCTCATTTGGGTTGATCGAGACTTAATACAAATACTACAGGTGTTGATTTAACATTGGGATTTTTTAAAATATAGAAATTCTATAATGACTTTGATTAGTTTGCTTCTCCCGCAGTACTGAATTCTTGATTCTGATTGGTCAGAAGGTGTAGATTACATTTCTATAACTGTAGCTTTGACAGATTTTGGGCTGAAAGACAAATCACATTTTACATTACTGTGATTGTTCTAATCGGTTATCGCAGCATCCTAGAACAGAATCCATTTTGCAAAGAACTGCATGACGGATGCGCCGCGTAACTTAAGTCTAATTAATCTTATTATAAAATGGCATGAAAAATCGTCTTATATGAAAGAAAAGTGTATAATTGTTGAGATGGTGGCTTTGGATTCGTTCGTTTAACATTTTAGGAAGGAGACTCCAGTGTCAGTGCTATATAAGCACAGTGTCTACAGAACAGAGAAGTTTGTGATCTCTGATTTCTCCTTGACATGAGCTTTATTTGGTCTTATTAACTTCAAGAGGGTAAAAAAAAAAGAGGGTAGAGGTTTTATATCAATAACAATGTTAAAAAATAAGATTAAAAATGTAAGAAGATATATATTGTTGGTATATGCAGAATGACACTTCAGAATGTGCTGGTCTAGGAAAATAATCAACTTTGTTGTGGTAACATAACTCCACTCTGTGGTGGAATGTAGCACATTACCCTCTTACTTCATTCTTCTGTTAGAGCCGAACCCAAAGTGTTTCACTCCTTAAACAAGTTTCAGGACTTGTTCAATACCTGCGTTCCTAAAATCACTCTAATATTACAATATTCATCTCAAAGACTATCAAAAAAAAAAAAAAAAAAAGACAATCAGTGATGTTTATAAATGAACAGGTGATGCGGCACCTTTGTTCTTCCTGCTCTGGCTGCTCTCCTTCTTCTTGTACCTCCTGTTACGGAGGTTGTGGAGCAGGCCCGTGGACGACTGGCTGGACGTGGGAGAGTGGGGTGTAGACGAGTCTTTAGGCGGAGACAGGCTAGACCTTGTGATGCCTTCTCCATGAGGCATAAGGCCCTGAAGGGAGGGAGAGCTGGACAGATCACCTGCTCTTTCACCTCCAGGCCTCGTCCTGCCCTGAAACTCACTCCTCCTATCGTAGCCTGGCTGTGCGGTGGGTACAGGTATGGAGAGGCTCTCCAAGTAGGAACGGCTTCGGTTAGTTTCATTAGTGTTTTCGCTTACACTCCCTTCCTGCTGTGGAAAGAAATAAAAGAAGGACATTTAACAGCCTGGAATCGTTTCAGCAAAGCACTGGAACTAAAGGATAGAGCTAATAGTATAAAAAGCCAACAATCAAAATACTATGATTCTATTATATACCATAAGGTACTATAATAATATACTATAACGAGACAACATTTAAAATACTATCATTCTATAACATACTAATACTATTACACTACAATAAGTAACAATCAAAATACTACAATACTATGTCAAACAGTTAAAATATTAAAATTCTATTCAATAAATACAACAGTCAATATACTGTACTATAATATACTATACAGCAATCAAAATACTATATATTATAGTAGACAGCAATGAAAATATTATAAATATACTAATAATTAACAGTCAAAATACTATACTATGCCATACATCAGGCAAAATACTATACTACACCAGACAGTCAAAATGCTGTGCAGTACTGCATTATACTACACTAGACAGCAGTCCAAATTCAATAATACTAACATATAACAGTCAAAATACTATACTATACTATACTATACAGTGGACCGTCAGCTCACAAATGCATCAGATGGCGAACAAATCGACATATGAACTAAATTCATACAAACTCAATTCCCAAGTAGATTTTGTACCGACTTACGAACAAAACTGCCCACCCACGCTTCATGGCGCAAACATTCAGTTCTGGTCAAGCACTCGTGGTGTGAACGTGTTCAACGCATTTTGTCGTGGTGTTCCTATGCAGTGTTCCTCTATAAGCTTCATTACGGGTCCCAAGAAAGCGAAAAGTGGAAATGGTAGTGAGAGTAAGAAGCCTAAGCGTATAACAGTTGAAATAAAGAAAGAAAATCGCAAAACATGAGAA
>JAQLOM010000010.1:4088252-4099669 GCA_030068315.1 Chrysichthys thysi | reverse complement strand
ACCAAAAATAGGATTATTACTCCCCTTAACAATCCAATGTCCCGCGGGCGGTACGTGCTATCGCTAACTGGTTAAATATCATCTTACTTTTCACAGCATATATTTATAAAATACTCAACATATAAATATCTAACTGTATGTATTTTAGCATCTGAATCACCATTTCATACCATTTTAGCTTCAACCTTCGTGTCACCCCTGAGTCTGATGTTTACATTGATACCAGACTATGTACTGAAAAAGTGACTGCAGTTTTAATTTTCTTTGCAAAAGCAATAGCTTTTATAGAACTGGATCTGCTTTCTCTGTATTTTCTGAAAGTGTTCTTATTATGGATTTATTTCGGGTCATCTGCTTTCAAATTATCATCTGGCTCAAATATTTTAAGCTGCACTCTCGGTCTAGATTCAAAAAACTGATATAATAATAAAATGTTCCCGTGGTAATCCTGACATCAGCACTACCACTATACAATATATAAAGCCGGGAGATATAAAATGTAAGCTTATAGGAACATTCGATTGTATGTGAGTGCACATGAAGGAAATTCTGGCACCAACTACTGGAAGGCACAGAAATAGCACATTCTTAGAGATAAAAAAAAAAAAGGCATGGAAAATAAAGTGCTAACTGCCAAAAGCTGCTCTACACATACATAACTGTGTGTGTGTGTGTGTGTGTGTGTGTGTGTGTGTGTGTCTGTTTTTACACATAACTAAATTGCACCATCTGCTGGGAGAATTATATATAACAGCTGTGTAGCAATTAAAAAGAAATCTTAATAACAAACATTATATTTAGTATTTTCAAAACACGTATGTCTGCCAGATTCAGGGTTTTTTTTTCTTTTTTTTGTTGAGAACATCGAGACATTTTTCCTTGAATTTCCTGTACGAATGACCAGATTTGCCAAAATGAGAAATAAATTAATCATCAAGAAATCATTTTTAGCAAATCAATAAAACGAATGATAAATAGCCTGAGAAATTAAAATGTAGAAATACATAATTGAACGCAATATTTTTTCTAACTATAACTGTATTGGGGGGAAAAAGTAAATTAAAGAAATGGTTATATAAATTTAGAAATAAGTTAATAAAGAAAATAAATAGCCTAAGTAATATATACGTATATCCATATATATAACTACTTTTCCTTGTTACGGTTCTGATACCATCAAAAGTTACCATTAGTTTGTTCCTTTTTACGTGAGAGAGTGCATGTGGTGTATGTTTAATTAGCTTTAAGAGTAAAGTTTTATAAAGCTCCTTAAAAGTCCACTATGTAGGATTCAACCTCCTGAATGCTCCTTCCTTACCCTCCCTTTCCAAGCACCTATAACACTGTACTCTGGCCATCAGGTCCCCATCAAATACTTCCAATTACTTACATTCACACAATTCCTTGCTTTCTCCGTGCTAAATAATAAGTTTGATCCTCCATTGGTCAAAATTTGGGTTCTCAAACTTGTCAGTCAGCCGCAGCAAACACTGATTCCTCTTATTTCTTCTTCCTCATCTTCCTTTCTTCTTCTGTATCATCTTTCCTGTGCTTCCTTCCAAATTCATGCTGCCATTTTTAAAAGTAAGAAGGCACTGTCTAGAGGTCTGTCCATTGTGAGCCACTGTAGCGGCTCAACATGGCAGCTCCGTAAGGTGGACCTGCTCCCTATGTAGATATAAAGAACTCATTCTAAGCTTACAAAAAGACAATAATTTGTAATTAAAGCTTGTAAATACACTACTGAAAACATAATTATGAATTGAAGTATATTATGGAATATGGTAGTCAGTCGCCTTTCGCTGGGGTTACGTTCCAGTACTTCCCACGAAAGACAAAAATCTGCCGCACGCCACTCCCAAATGTTTTTTTTTTTTTAGAGTTTAAGCCATAAATTATCCTTCCACACACTTTAAACACATTCAAACACAATTAAACACATAAAGAAAACATTTGCAAACATACTGTATACAGAGGTGAATTTTGTGTCGAATTTGTAGAAACGTCACACTTATAGCGAGTACTGTAATGTGCTGTATACTATACTAGTGTAGCCTAGACTTATTTTTAGATACTGTATGTATGTAGTACACTAAGCTAGTCTAGGCTTTTTTCTGTACTGTGTAATACTATAATTAACAACCACTTGCTACAGACTGGATTTCAGAACCACTACAGTTGTCGTAAACAACAGATGGTACTGTACTGCCATGAGCAACTGGATCAAGAAACAGCTGTTTGACAAATTCCGCAGTTGAAAAATACATAAAAACAATTCACTAGAGGGTTTGTGGATGCCGTGAAATACCGGGGAAATCCGCAAAAAAAAAAAAGAAAGATATATTCTAAATAAAAATATCCGGGGATGCGATGTGATATAGCAGGGGATTACTATACTCCTTTTCTAATAATAACTAGATACCCTGAAAATCTTGCATAGTGGACCTTTAAGGACTGGTTACATATCTGGGAAAATGCTACCACTTGAGTGTTAAGAAAAAACACAATTTACATTGCAGTACAGTTATTTGACAGACATCCTTGTCCAGAGCAACTTACATTTTTATCACATTTACACACCTGAGCATTTAAGGTGAAGGGCCTTGCCCATGGGCCCAGCTGTGGCAGCACTTGGATTCGAACTCCTAACCTTCCAATCAGTAACGACAATTTAGCCTACTGAGCTACCTCCTACCCCAACTTAGGCTCTTTATCCCTAAGACTGTATGACCCAGACCCTTAAAGTGGTCCCTTTATTTCTGAGACTGAGTGAGCCATAATTCGTGAGATGTGTGCGCTACGATTGTGAGCCATTTTTCACTTGCTATGAGATACAAACATATTTGGTGCTTATGACTAGAAGGCAAGCCTAAACCTTGCGAGATTTTAGTGCTAAATATATTTTCTTTATTTTGTTGTGCGCGTTTGACTTGCTCTTCACAAATACACACCTCAGCCATGTTTATCTGGGACTAATCTATAATCCATTGACTGTTTTATTGCTTGAGCGCGCCATCTGCTGGAGGACTCCGATATCACAACTAGCTTCTTCTAGCAGACGTCATCGGCGGTATCCAAGCCTCTGTACTGTATCTGAGGAACCCGACCATCATTATATCCGCGCTGCTACTGCGTCAGGCCTCCAGCGTCGTCCTCAAGGTCGGACATGACATAAATACAGCATATTCTCTCATACAGGAACATTTTTATGCGCCTTTGGTGCTCGTCTCTATGGTAGAAGAGCTCTGTAGGCTGTTTTATTGTTTGTGTGTGTGTGAAATTGTGAACGTAGCATGTAAGATGTCCGGCTTTATTTCTAGGGAATATATAAATAAACGAAGCGCGCGCACTGTTGTTGTTGTTGTTGTTGTTTTAGCTCGACCTTAGAATGTTATCGGCTTCGCGCGCCATGTTGCGGCTGTAAGGATGCGCGCGGCGCAGTGCTGTTTGCCTGGTCACCGTCATGTGACATGTTTATGCACGACTAATGCGTCATTAACGTTAAATATGTCAGTGCTCGTTAGACAGACAGCTCGTGACGGGTGATGTGGAGCCCGGTGCACGACGTCGAAACGTATTTCCGTGTGTCCAGTAGCCACGGGGGCGCGCGCCCGCTTGATTCGATTCGGATTAAAATTTGCCGCATAGGTGGCTCGCGCGCTTGTTACCTAGACAACGCAACGGCTGAGGGGAAAACATGGCCGGCTAATCTATTTATTTATTTAGCTTTTTTGCTTCTATTAAGGCGCTTATTCAAGGCCCAGAGACCACTGTTTGTGAACATATCCAGGGTTAAATTCAAATACACCAAAATATAGCTCGAAAAGGGCCCAAATGTGTGGGTAATTCCTCAGGGAAATGCTACAAACAAAAACCTAATAGGTCTCTGAGGTGGTGTATCTCAAACTACTTGATTTAAGCTGTGTGGGCCTACATTTCTTCTTTTTCTTCTTCTGCTTCACTACGAAATAAACCTTTTACAATTTATTTGAGGCTTGTTGCTTATAAGGACATGTTGCCTTGAGTATACACTACTTTGTGCACTAAGGAGCATGTTTAATGGCGTTATTTGATGCCTACTTAGATTGATATTAACTGCTAATGAGAAGGAGAAGCCCAAAGTGCTCTCGTGACCAAATATATGACTGTCAAATAAATCTGGGGATAGATACTGTCGAACCACTGTGCTATGTGCGAGCATAATTTGTTTCTGGAGACGTGCTTGTAATCCAAAGTACTCGTATATCAAAGCGGGTTTCCGCATAAGAAACAATGTAAACTCAGATCATTTGTTTCACAACCCACAAATATTTATATAAAAATTATTAATGCAAAATATGAAGTAAAGATACATAAAACTGCTGTGAATTTGCCCGTGCGGAGTGCGCGTGTAGCGCACCTGTTCTGAGCACTTCCAATAGCGGCGCATGTCAGAGAACTCGCACTGCTAAAGACTACTTCTTGGTTTTCCTAAGCAACGCAATGGCGCGTCACATGGGTGCCGACAGGTGTACCGGATATGGACTGATTGTGGGAGCTATAAAAAGTCTCAGGCAAGCACGCCAAGGTCGCGGAGCATTAGTTGCCATTTCCCACGCTCTTGTCAAACCTTGCTATTCCCATGTTTGCTTTCTCCGGTTCTGACTAAGTTTCTGTTTCTTGTTATTCAACCTCACCACACCTGACAACGACAAGGCATGCATACTTCTCGTATTGCAAGACCTCGCTCGTTCATCAAGTCAAAATTTATTACAATTTCTTGCTTGTCTTGCAAAACACTCACAGACCAAGAAACTCGCAATCCAAGGTTCCATTGTATTTATTATATTTCACAGGACCCAAATTGATATAATCTGCTGTTATGTGACTAGGGACTTCAGGAGCCAGATTTTAAACTTGACAATTACAGGGGTTAAAAAAAACAAAAAAACAACAACGTGTGCCAGTTCACTTGATATCTGCTGCTTTTCTATAGCTGTGGGTATTATGTAGGTCCCAGATTTAGGGAATATGATTTTTTTTCTGTTTTTTTATATGCATATAATGCTGATGTGAAAGATTAAGATAATAATATCTATAAGATTTGTTACCAACATCCTCATAGCAGACATAGGCTAGAAAATCATACAAAACATCATTTCTATGATGTCAGTGGACAGTTTATGTAGTACTTTCACATTCCGACTGACAAAAAAAGCCCCATGCAGTTTAATCTGACCAGCTACCTGGGACAAAACACATGCAGAGCAGAGATCAAGGATAGGCTGTTTACCAGCTGTTGAAAGAAATCTCTGTGTGTTTTTTTTTTTTTTTTAACATATACTATACAATTTATACATTGCAAACGGGTTATTTTATATAAAATATCACAACAGCAGAGCAATTAGAATATCTCTAACGTTTATTGATCAGTTTAGTCATGTGTTTACTAGCTTGACAACCTTAGCCATTGGTTTGTCACCAGTTTATGTATGTCTATCCTATTTTAATGTGTTTCCAGTTTCTTTATGTCATGTCATGTCATTGATGGTAACAACTCCTTGCTCTTTTTGTTCAATCATCTCATTATGAATAAATTATCCAATGTATACGATTAATTATTCAGTTTGTGTCTTACTGTAGACTCTATTACCTTAGTGTAATCCTACAAACCCAAAGCTATGGGAAAGGAAAAGCTGCACATCAATATAGTGGTCATTGGCCATGTGGACTCTGGGAAATCTACCACCACTGGGCACCTCATCTACAAGTGTGGTGGCATCGACAAGAGGACCATTGAAAAGTTTGAGAAGGAGGCAGCTGAGGTGAAACTTATTGAATAGTTAATTTATTTAATGTTTAATGAAGTGTCACATTTATAGGGATTTGATTCACTTGAGAATATTACAGAGAGCTTGCGAATAATCTCTACATAATGAATAGTCTTATTTTATAGGACAATGTCTAGTGCACTTTAGTATCAATGTCATCTGATTCTTCTTGGCTAAACCAAAATGCAACATTTTTGTATGATCTTCAGTGGGTTTGATCTCTAACATTTTTTTTTTTTTAGATGGGTAAAGGTTCTTTTAAATATGCATGGGTTCTGGATAAGCTGAAGGCTGAGCGGGAGCGGGGCATCACAATTGATATCTCCCTCTGGAAGTTTGAGACCAGCAAGTACTACGTCACCATCATTGATGCCCCTGGACACAGAGACTTTATTAAGAACATGATCACTGGTACCTCCCAGGTCTGTTTCAAGGAATCGGTGCTCGATGGCCAAATTTTAGAATCATCTTAAGCAATGATGCATCTGTAATTTCATGCATGTGAATTTTGTAGTAAAAGCCCATGAGAAATAGGTCAAAGTTTACATTTAACAGATTACCAAGTGACTTCTCCTATTCTGTCTGCGAGCACAGGCGGACTGTGCTGTGCTAATTGTGGCAGCAGGCGTGGGTGAGTTTGAAGCCGGCATCTCGAAGAACGGTCAGACCCGAGAGCATGCCCTGCTGGCATACACGCTTGGTGTGAAGCAACTGATCGTGGGCGTCAACAAGATGGACTCCACAGAACCTAATTACAGCCAGAAGCGCTATGAGGAGATTGTAAAGGAAGTCAGCACCTACATCAAGAAGATTGGCTACAACCCTGAAACAGTCGCCTTTGTGCCAATCTCTGGCTGGAATGGAGACAACATGCTGGAGGCTAGCCCGAATGTTAGTAAAATACTAAGCGCGAATAATTGCAAGTTTTTGATCTAACCCATACCTACAGATATCAGAGATGTACCATGATGGCACATTTACGTAATATGGTTTAGAAAACGCCTTGGTTGCAAAATAGACTCTGAATGGTTGATATTAATGTGTACGCTTTTCACAGATGACCTGGTTTAAGGGCTGGAAGATCAACCGCAAGGATGGGAGCGTTTCAGGAACGACTCTGTTAGAGGCCCTGGATGCCATTCAGCCTCCAACTCGGCCAACTGACAAGCCACTGCGCCTCCCACTCCAGGATGTTTACAAGATTGGAGGTGAGGAAACACATTTGTCAGCCCAGACAGGAGGATTCTTCCAAAGCTAACATGTTTAGTCATCCATGTGAAAATCATAGCAGCTGATCTCACCGCAGATGTTATCAAAGTTTGCAATGCTGCAATCAAAGATGATATAAATAAAAACTGAAGTCAGAGGTCACACTCAGCAAATCTATGCTTTCTGTTCTTTCGCAGGTATCGGTACAGTCCCCGTTGGTCGCGTTGAGACCGGCATCCTGAAACCTGGCATGGTTGTCACGTTTGCCCCTGTCAATGTGACCACTGAGGTTAAATCTGTAGAAATGCATCACGAAGCCTTGTCTGAGGCGTTGCCTGGTGATAACGTGGGATTTAATGTGAAAAACGTCTCCGTTAAGGATATCCGTCGTGGGAATGTTGCTGGAGATAGCAAGAATGACCCTCCGCAGGAAGCTGCTTCCTTCACCGCACAGGTGAGCAGACGGCTCATAACGCAACGACACATATTTATGATGAAATGCTGCCTTTTGAATACAAGCATTAAAAAGGAGCTGAATCATAGCTTCCCTGCTTGCTTGCAAGCTTTCAGGCTGATTTTTTCACAGCTGGTGATGCTTTCAAGTTGTCAGCATGACGAGTGAAAACTGGGCAAACCAACAGTATTAGCTAGGGAGAAACCCAAGGTTGCTATTCTTGGAAGAGAACCATAGCCTTTTGGGTTCATAAGTTTTATCTGGTGTTTTTCATGTACATGAAGGTCATCATCCTGAACCACCCTGGCCAAATCAGCGCTGGCTATGCTCCAGTGCTGGACTGCCACACGGCTCACATCGCCTGCAAGTTTGCTGAGCTGAAGGAGAAGATTGATCGTCGTTCAGGGAAGAAGCTTGAGGACAACCCCAAATCGCTCAAGTCTGGCGATGCTGCCATTGTGGACATGATCCCTGGCAAGCCCATGTGTGTGGAGAGCTTCTCTGAGTACCCTCCTCTTGGTAAGGACTTCCTCTTTCAGATGACCTTCTTTTTTGCTTTATCAACGTGACCCCAAACCGTGAGAAATGACGTCGTTTGGTTTCTCTTTCTTAGGGCGCTTTGCTGTACGCGACATGCGTCAGACGGTGGCAGTGGGCGTCATTAAGGGCGTGGAGAAGAAGACACCCACTTCGGGCAAGATCACCAAATCTGCCCAGAAGGCCCAGAAGAACAAATGAATATTGTGCAGGGCTGCAATCTCTCAAGTCAGCCACAGCAGAATCCACGTCATCCATCCACTCCTTAGCTTAATAGTCAAAGCCTGGCAAATTATCACAATGCATCGCAAAAGTAGACGAAGGAAAAAACCCACAACTGTTCTCAGAATGATGGCGTTAATTAATATATTGTATCGTTGTATTTATGGTTTCATGTTTCTAGTCTGAACTGTCAGTTTCAGTGTCACATTCTATGGATATTTATCAGCACCTTATACTAGAGTTTAGATTAAGGAGAGGAAATGTGATTGTTTCTATGTTTTCCGCTTAACGTGCAATAGTCTGAGAAACTTTCCCAGTCCTGACCAGCCATGTAGCTCATGTTGCTAATGTGATCTGGCATGCAAGCGTAATCAGCCTTTTCTGCTTGTTGTAGTGAAGGATTACTATTATTATTATTATTATTATTATTATTTTTTTTTTTTATGTTAGTCTGTGTTGAGCTGATGTGTCGTGATGTAGCTTTAAAACTTAGTATCTTTTCTGGCTGCATGCATGATGCTACCCTAGCTAGCGCACTTTACAGCGACTCCCTTAGCACTTTGAGAAAGCACGAGCTAACTACTTTGCACTTGCACTCATGTACTTTAACATAGGGATATATATTTCACCATAAGCTCATATAACATGGATAAACAATAAAAAAAAAGACATTGAACCCACATTTTTTTTGTTGCTGTTGTCAGATTTTCTGTTGCTGTTTTAGTTTTACTTCTGGAAATGAAGCATACTAACATTTGAATCAGTTGCTGCATGTAGACAAACAAGACACGTGGCAAGTGGAGTTTAGCCATCCTATTTTATCCGTTATCCTATCATGTGATGACATCTAATGATGACGATGATAATTTTTATTTTATATATATATTAGTAGTAGTAGTCATAGTATTATAGAGTTACAAACACAAGGCACATTAGCGTATTAGCTTATTAGATATGACTAGCATGAACTTTGCTAGGAAATTAAAATATGCTCTTGAGTAGCAAACAGATTTATTTCGAAATACATGAAACCTGACAAACTTTTGTATTTACTTATCTGGATTTATTCCTCTATACACCTCACTTCCTCCTGCTAGCTTGCAAGCTATCCTGCTAACCACTAATTGCACAACTTACCTTACCCTAGCTGAACTTTCTAACAGATGATCCACAAAAAGTAGCTAGCAAGCTACATGCCTAACCTCAGAGAAACTTCCCCACCGTTGTGTATACACTTATTTGTCCAACTATAACCCTACGATGAAGTGGTTTGCAAAAGAGTAGCTATTTGCAAGTGTATTTATATCAGTGTTTAGCATCAAAATCGTGGTAACTAACAGCATTGCTAGCAGAAGTGTTGATTTTTAGCTGTCCCAAAAATGACGTCTCTAATGATGACATGCATGTGCACCTCAGGGAGTCAGGGGAGTCATTTTTAGCCACAATAACCAGCCATTAATATACATAGATCATAATTAGAAGCTCTTAGAAATTAAGCCCCATTAAGGCTAACCCCAAATAACCATAGCATGATTTTGCTGCAAATCTGTGTTTAATAATTAGCATCAGCAAATCTGCGATGGTACACCAGAGAACCTGCATCACAAGACAAGATTAGATTATTATGTTTTTGGTTTTTTTTTTGCAAATGAGAACACAACAGTAGACAGTAAAGCAGGAGAGTCTTGAACTGTATGCTCTACTCAATATTTAATAGTTACTTTTATTTATTTTTTTTAATCAAAACTGTACAGTGTTCAACAGCAAAGGTACCCTTTGATATGACTTATTATATCTAAAAATAAATAAATAAAAGACTTCACGATGTAATGTAACATTTAAAAGATGTAAAACCACATTTTTTAGGAGGAAAAAAAAACGTTTTAAGTTGGCTTGACAAAACCAGAATATAGCATCTGTAAATATAGCATACTATATGTTATAGGACATGTAACAATGCCTTTTCCTCATAGAATATAACAAATAACTGTTGTAATTTGTTATAGTGGTTTCCATTTAACTGTATTACTGTTATTTCTGTAATTTACAGCGAACTCAGGGGAGCTTTGAGGATTTCTTTTCATAGGGGACATCGAGGGGGACCCAAGCCTTTAACATGATGGTCTTATTGAGGATATATGCATGTGTGTATGTGTGTGTGTTTGTGTGTCTGTGATACAAATATCAAAAAAGCAGCCACATAAGTAATAAACAATAAATAGTCATAAATATGAATAAATACTACTGAGGCACAAAACAGTATCATCTGTTTAAAATGGATTACTGTGCATTGCATTTAAAGAGAGATTGTATTCCTTTACAATTCAAAACAGCTTTGCAAGCTCATTAGATAGTTTATTTACCTCCTCCCTGCATACTCTGCATTCGCAGAATGTGCTACAGATCTCCTCATGCAAGACGACTCCAGGACTGTACCATTAAAAAAACAAACAAACAAACAAACAAACAAACAAAAAAAAACGCCAATAGCATGAATAGCCAAGTACTACTTCATTCTATCTTGCTTGAAGTACAGTGGAACCTTGGATTAAGAGTAACTTGGTCTGCGAGTTTTTTGCAAGATGAGCAAAAATTAATATATTTTGACTTGGTTAACGAGCGAGGTTTTACATTACAAGTAGTATTCTTTGCTGAGCCTCACGTGATCACAACTTCTCTCTCTCACTCACTGCAGGATTGTGGCTTCAGCACTAGTATATACTGTTAGTGCGTGTGTGTCACTCATCTGTTTAATGACAATACAATGTTGCATTTCCTCGAAATCCTCAAAAGGAGACAAAAGCAGCGATCACAACAAAGATAATTTCCTTGTTAAAGTCACACGAAAAGGAAAAGATTCAATTGAGCCGACAGACTGCAGTAATTCTGTGACTTGTATCGAAAGTAACACACAATAATCCTCCTGCTCTCTGTCATGGTTCTGCCTGCGCGGCGCGTGCGTGTAGCACACCCGTTTTCCCAATAGCGGTGCATGCCGGAGGACATTAGGTCTAATTATATAGACTATAAACAGACTGACTCATGAACACTAAGTTTGGGAAGCATTAGTTTGCATTTCCCCGTGCTATTGCCAAGCCATGCTCTAGTGTTTACCTTGCTCATGTTTTGACTCTTGTTTGTACTCCAGTTTCTGTGTTTTTGTTGTAGCCGTTGATATTCCTGTT
>JAQLOM010000010.1:4000857-4013020 GCA_030068315.1 Chrysichthys thysi | reverse complement strand
ACTTGAATTAAAGGTTGGATTTTCCTCTTTTTTTCATGGTGGTCCTATATTATTTAGAAAACAACTGAATTTATTAGTAGCTAAAGAACACATCTTAACCAGGGGTGCCAATAATTATGGAGGGCACTGTATATTCTATTGTATATATTATAGTAGACTTGTATATCTACATATAAATAGATATTTGATATATATATATATATATATATACACACACACACACCAGTATATACATATACATATGCATGAGCGTGTGCGTATACTCATACGCATTTGTAGAGCATATAACTATTCTGTAGTTGCATATTTATCTACTATATTGTGTATTGTATATTACACGTACACATATTTTCTAACCATAATATCATTTTGTGCACCAGATATATTTCCTTCCTTCTTATTCCTATTCTTACTTGTCTGTATTGTCTGTATTATATTGCTAGAGAATCACCAACTGCCAGAAAAAACAAAATTCCTTGTGTGTGTAACATACTTGGCCTATAAACATGATATTGATTCTGATTCTGATCAAGTAGTAGATTTCTCTTTACATTTGCATCATTTGGCAGACCTCATCCTCCAGAGCAACTTATCACGTTTATACACCTGAGCGGTTAAGGGTTAAGGGCCTTGCATAAGGGCGGCTGGAGTTTGAACTCATGACCCCTGAGATACCACTGCCCTTGAATTACATATGTTTATTTCTCCTTACATTTTCAGTTAGATCTTCAAACCACTCTTCTCGTCTAGCGAATAGTTGTATGCAGTACAACAGTTCAACTGGGCACGTTCGGATTTTATGTCCATTTCTGTTTAACACATTCAATCAAATAAATCAGTGCAGAAATAAAAACTTCCAAAATCTGTGAAATGTCAACATCTGCTGTGACTACACAAAGGACTTAGCACTATAGCTATCTTAAAACTAGCCACCAGACTGCCACCAAACTGAACCCTGGCTCAGGAAAATGTTTCAGCAGGCTATTTGAAAGTGTATGCTGAGGTAAGTTTTACGAATGCTAACTGCTTGTATTCAGCTAAGTTAGCTTGTTTTCTTTGCTAAAGTCAAGTTTGACTAGCATCTATTTTAGTAGCTAACGTAACTGGTTAAGCAGTAAGACATATTGTAGCTAATGATAAATGCTCTGATCATTTAGAATATATTTTATATTTTAGATAAGAAATAATATAAAAGTTTTATTAGTTTTTGGCATGAACCACATGGAGCTGCTTAATTTGACTGTATTTTTAAATTCATGAATATAATATATATTTAAAAGTAAAAAGTAAAAATACTTTTTTGCTTGTTTTCAGGTAATCGAGTACAATCTAGCTAGCCGGAGACTTTTAACTGAGTGAGATTTTAAGACATTATCATTAGTTTCATGTAATTTTCAGAGTACTTTTTCCACCCCTGATAGTAAGTCAGAAAGACTTTATCGGGAGTTAAGGACAAAAATAATGTTTAAGAAATGAAAAGTACAAAATAGTTCTTCCACACACTTTTTTTTTATTTGGAAATAATAAAAATGAACTCTTTCTCTTTTTTTTTTTTTTTTTAAATATAAAACATACACATCATTTGAGCCACATCTTTATACAAACAAAAGTGTTGCAAGTGAATACTTCTTTTTTTTTTTAATAATAATTTATCCTAATATTTTTTTTTCTCGACTCATTTCAGTGAAACATGTAACGTGAGTTGTAAACAATCAACGTTTTTTATTTGTTTTTTATTTATTTATTTTTTTTTATTTGAATTTTTTTGGTATTTTCTTTTCATTTTCTACCCAGTAATACTGATAAAGTCAAACAAAAAAAACAACAAAAAAAAACCCAAAAACCAAAAAACGGGCTCACTTTAAAAAAAAAAAAAAAAGAAAAGGAAAAAAAAAAAAGGCAAACGATCTTGGCTAATTTTTTTTTTTCCTCCAATGTGAATGCATGTTAGTTAAAGTGAGAGGCTTGTATTGAAAGCACAGAGATGGTGGCGTTGAGGCGGAGCGGTTTGGCTCGCTGAGCGTGAGATGTTGTCGGAGGTTCCTGACGTCTCGACTCGGCTCCAGCGAGTCAGCGGCCCCTCTGGAACTGAGACGTCTTTTGCAAGAAAAATCCTTGGCCCCGTTTGCAAATATGGCTTAACCGACTTTATGGTTATTTCATATTTACAATCTGTGCACATTCAGTGGTTTTGTGCATGTATTATTGTACCTCACACCTGTTCAGTTCAGTAGCTATGTGTCACTCTAATTTATGTAGAATTAGCTAAATCTCTGTCTCTTGGAGGTAAAGAATCATTTACATATGAGATATTTGGAAAAGAAGGAGGTTGGGTTATGATCAGTATTACAGTACAGCACGTAGTTCCCCAAAGGGTTTAGAAAAGACAAAGAAATGCCAGGGGAAAAAAAACAAAGTTCAACATTCATCACCGGAATGTAGGACAAGTACTGGAGGGATTTTTTTTTCTGCAGATCTGAGAGTGAATGGCTTTAGATTCGTAGTTTATCTCTTTATAATCAAGTACAAGCAAACTGTACAAGTACATGCAACAAACAAGCTGGCCTACTGTATGTGGAACTAACACAGGTTTCTATTTCTGTAGCTTTTTTTTTTTGTTGTTGTTCTGTTTTGTCTGTTTATAAAAATGTGCATGCAGCTCGGAACAGGTCATGCTGCTCCGCCCCCTCTGGTGGGAGGGGCCAGTAGCCTGGCAGATGATTGGCGTTTTTGTAGAAGCAATGACAGAATCTGACTGGTCACGTGAACATCGGCACAAAAGCGTTGTTTAAAATGAACAATAAATGGAGGAAAAAAAGGTAAACGAACAAAACAAACTGCCTAATGTTTTTTTTTTCTTTTAGTCTTTCTGGATTCTTCGACATGGTAGCATTTTTATCCTGAAAAAAACCCCCAAAACAACAGAAGACAAAAAAAAAAACCCACAAAAAAACCCCAAAGAAAACCAAACGCACCAAAATTCTTGTGCTTGCATTCGAACTGCAAAGCAAAAAAACTAACCAAAAAAAAAAAAAAAAACCTCAAAGTGCGTTTTAGGTAAAAAAAAATAAAAATAAATAAAATTCCGACGAAAGAAGAAAAAAAGAAAGAAAAGAAAAAGAAAAAAAATATTACATGATTGAATAGGATGCGTTGTGAATTGCATCATCTTACACAATTCGCCGAGTCTGGTCCTAGATTTAAATAATATAAATATAAATATTAATAATATATCATTTGATGTAACATTGTGTCCTTTTTGTAAAATGCATGCTGACTTCCATTGAAAAAAGGCCCTGTTTATACCTTGCATTAACATTTTATCCATGATCCAAACATGATCGTGTTTGCTCAAGATGCGTCAGTACTGAGACCAGTATCGTTACACTCGTACACTGACGCCAACCTCCTCTGTGTGACAACAACGTCACACTGTGCGGTGTAAACGGAGTCAAACTGAAAAGATGACATGAAATGACGTCGATCTGGATGATGATGATGATGACGTTAATGTGAAAATGTGAAGAAGTGTCTTTCTACAGTCTGACTAATGTAAGAAACTATCTTTAACCCAAAACCAAAATGTAAACGGACGACCCTCAATCCTGGAGCCAGCAGAAAACAGATTGTCTATTTCTCGAAGGTGCTTTCTTTTTTCATTTTCTGGTAACGTCACCCAAATTGTAATTGTCTTGTGCCATATGTCCTTCTGTACAAGTCTCTTGGCATTGTGGAAACACACACACACACACACATATACATATATATATGGAAAAAAATACTCTAAAAATACTACAAATGTGTTTCGTGGATTTTATTTTAATTTGACTGTTTATCATTTGGTGAACAATGCTGACGACTCATCATGGACTCGTCCGATCGCCATCCAATCAAACGCTGTCTAGAACTCTTATGTCCCGTTTTCGTACACAAACTGCACATATCATTCTACAAACTCTATGGATTTGGGAATTTTTAGTATTGTGTGCTGAAAACATGGTGCGTGCGCGCGCGTGTGTGTGTGTGTGTGTGTGTGTGTGCACTCATTTCACAACAATTCTGCAAATGACAAATTGGCAGTGAGACGTTCTACACGTCTGAAAATTCCTTTAAACACTTGGCTGCATGTTTAGCCGGTTTGCTAAGCTGCTACTGAGTTCGTTCGAGCACTTTTTATTGTCGGCGCATTCCGTCAAGCCATTTCCTGTTTCAAAACTGCAATGTAAGCAAATCCTGAACGTCCTCACGTTCACTAGCAGACTAGCCTTACTAGGTTGTATTACCACAAAGTCTGTCAGATTTCGGTTAAATCTGCATAACTTTATTCGCCAACGTTACTCCTGTGCCTGCAGCTAGCACAAAATGTTTACAGTCACTGCAACAACTGGCACATTGGCAACTAGACAATTTCCCACCATCTACTTCATTCATTCGGCCGATGCGCGGCTTGCGGAGGTAAAGTCGGCGCAGGGTATCGAGCAATTGAGCAGTTGAGGGTTAAAGGTCTTGCTCAAGAACCCAACAATGGCAGGTTGATGCAGGGATTCGGACACAAATCAATAACCCAAAGCCTTAGAAACTGAGCCACCAGTGCCTTCGTTGCTAGCTATTATTTGCACTTTGAATTGGAGAAATTAAACCTGAACAAAATGCATGACATGTTAATGCAAGGTACAAGTGGCACCAATGGACTTTTGTTGGAAGCACGGCCCTTTCAGTCTTGATGATGACAATAACGATACGGTTTAGTAATGAAACCAAGGAATGCCTCAACCAACAATAGCATCTTTGCTAATTGAAATGGACGCCATTTATTATTTGTAAATAAATCTAATAAAATTGTGCAGGTTCTCACTACTTTTCCTTTCCTATAAACCATGTTACCATTTTTTTTTTTTTTTGGTGCTGTCTTTCTTTTGAATCGCAAGTACGCCTTTTTGGTCCTCTTGACATTTAGAACTGGGAGTCTTTGGTCAACGTGGCGTTTCAGAAATCTGCAAACGAGGCGTCAGCGTACACGCGTAGACCATCAGGAAGGACTAAAGGTGTGAAAGCATGTGAAAAACTGTTTCATGTGAACAGAAATCGAATGAGAACACGAAACTGTGAAATGAAAACGAACCGTTGTGAATGTTTTTGGAAACGCTTTTTCTCAAATCCTGTTGTTTTTTTTCCTTGGTTTTTTTTTTGTTTTGTTTTTTTTGTCTCATTCTCAGCATCATCACCATGCACACAGAACATCTGTAGACAACACGGACCTCGTAACTCGTGTGTTAGAGGTATGGAAACTAAACAGCTGACCGAATAAACATAGAGGAATCATCGAGGAGAACGCAGCCTCCGTCAGTCGCGGTAAACATCCTGAAAACTGTAACGTTCTGCGGATCGTGGACCCTAGCCCGGGGTCCTCGATGTTTAGGCACCAAAAAAAATCCCTTTTGGAATGGCCCTGCTTCTTTCAAGGTCATAACCTTTTGACTTTCAACCTTTGCGTATACAGGAGTCTCTATCGAGCCTCCACAATCTCTTGGTCAGAGGTCGTCATTGTGTTTCTCGATCAATACATTCTGCTGCTCTGCTAAATGTACATTTCTTTAACAAACAATCGAAAATCCCCCTGCTTTAGTTACTCCACGTTGCTAATAAACTGTACTGCAGCTCCGCAGCCGTGACTAATTTGTGGCTGAGACGGTTTTGTCATGGCGGAACCAAATCGGCAGAATGTAGAGGCCTTATTTTGCACAGACGCCCAACAGAGGGGGGAAAAAAACCAAACGAACGCTACGAACCCAACGTAATCGACAGGAGTGATTGTCATTTTTCGTCAAAGCTTTGTCTTTTGTTCATCGCATTGTTTCGCTCTGCCTCTGATTGTGGTCCTGTCATGTCCTCGGGTGATGCTCTGTTGTGTGGAGTGTGCTTTGTAAATTAGTGCACTAGGATCGAACCCCCCCAGGTCCAGAAGAACTGTCCAGAGACGACTGGGAAGCTCGCCTAGTCAGCGATGCTAGCGTGGGGTCTACTAAGGAGGAGGGCGGGAACAGTTTATACCAGCCAATCACGTTGCTGGCCAGGTCCAGCTCCTCCAATAGGATTTGTGCTACTCCCATGAAGGATTTGTGGTCCATTCGTCCGTAATCTCCCCAGACAATGACCTAGGAGGGAGTCAACAATCGACTCGGATGAGAAATTAAATCATACTTAAACAATCTGCAACTAAATTTCAAATCAGACAAGCAGCCGTTGTACACCACACATTTTTTTTAATCATGCCGCCACCCCCCCACCCCAAACACACACATTAAACGGCAATTCATGAGATTGTGAAGTTGTAATGTGACTACAAACACAGCAGCTGAAATGTAATCATTGCCTAACATCTAATCAAATAACCAATATACCGGTGTGATACTAACAACTTACCATCACATCTGCACATGCACACGTCTGTTGGGCTTTTTTCAGCAAGATGACATAATAATCCACTAATAATAAAAAAATGATAAGCCTGAAAAACCTATTTCCACTCAGTGTCCTTTCAGTCCGGAGTTGTGTACTGACAGTGAAAGGCAGAACAGTGACTCACCTGTAAAACTTTGCCCTGTGGACTCTCTTCAAACTGCAGGGTCTGCTGGTACAGCGGGTCCAGCGTTTTCCGCGCAATTTTCGTCTTCTTCTTGGCGACGTATGCCCCATTTTCCAGCAGGTACACCTTCACATAAGGAGCTGAGAAGAACAGACGCACTTTGAAAACACGTCCGGCTCTTAAAGCGTTGTGGACTTTCACTTTTCAGTGATACGGTGGACCCACGGAGACTCTGTTCACGACCCGGATCAATTTTTCCCACTAAAATTAATGTTAATACAATTAACGTGTTTCAGCCCTCAAAACATGTTTTTATGTGTGGCAATAAAACATAGAATAAAATTTAAATAAAGAGATGATTTTACTGTAATGAAAGTTCCCTTTGCAGTGGAGACGTAGTCGCTGGCGTAGGTGGACGGTGGCGGAGGGATATGGTGGCGGGGGTCATGTTTTGCGATTATTTCTTTGTTTATTTCAACTGTTTTACGCTTAGGCTTCTTACTCTCACTACCATTTCCACTTTCTTGAGACCCGTAATGAAGCTTATAGAGCAAAAATGCAGAGAAACAAAACGAAAAAATGCATTGAACACGTTCACACCACGAGTGCCTGATAGGAACTGAATGTTTGTGGCGTGAAGCGTGGGTCGGCTTCCTGTACGTCAGACGAGGATTTGTTCGTCGGTCGGTACAAAATACGTTTAGGAATTTAGTCCGTAGATTGATTTGTTCCCCATCTGATGCGTTCGTGAGCCGAAGGTCCACTGTACATCCATAATAACATTCAGTTATTAAACTAAATACAGTGGAATGACTGTTTGTGCCAGAGTTGAAATAAACAGCGATCCAGGATAGCAATAAAAATAAGGAAAAATATAAATGCTTAAAACCCCAAGATAAGCTAGATTTATGATAAATAAAGAAATAATGTACTGATATTTTAAGGTGTAAAAAATCCCCACACAATCTATGTTTTTTAAGGCTTTATATTTGGTCCACTCTCAGCTGCGTATGGGACAGGCAATGAGTGTTTTATCAAAGGCAGATGCATTTAAAGGGAAAATTAGGGTTAAGCCTATCTATAAACGATTGAGGTTTTTCCATTTTCAATAAAATGAAAAGCTGAACACATTTCTAAATTACATAGATAAAATTCGAAACTAGATGTGCATTTCCTGAAGTATTTGTAAAAAGCAAAAAAAGTACAGGTGGAAAAGAGAAAGAAAGAGAACGAGATTAAAAAGTGAAATAGATGGGAAATGTCGATATTGACATATATATATATATATATATATATATATAGAGAGAGAGAGAGAGAGAGAGAGAGAGAGATAATGAGCGAATGAAAGTGAGTGACATAGAAATGAAATAGATGGGAAAGCTAGATATTTAAATTAGCAGTTAGGTCTCGAACAAGGAATTTAAGTCAATGGGAGAAAAGTCAGGGATGAAAAAAACCCAAAAGACAGAGTAAAAGACAGGTGAAAAGATACGGAGTGCTTAGTCGTATTGGCCAGAGCACGTCTAATATGATTGAAGTTATTATTTCAAAAATTATATAGCTATAAGGGAGCAGTTTGAAAAATTTCCCAATCGAACTCTCTGGGGAGAAAACTGAATGGAAGTCAATGGGGAAAAGTGAGGGATTAAAAAAACAACCTAAAATCGGAGCGATAGAGGGATGAAAGGTGGCCGAATGCTTTTTAGCATTGCCCAAAATGTGTTTCGTAAGGTTGAAGGTAATATTTTGAAAATTGACAAAATGCGAGAAGTTTGAATAGCGTTCCTATTGTATGGAAAAAAGTGAATGGAAAGAAGGATAAAAAAAAGAGGGATGCAAGTGTGTATAATAGTACTACTACTAATAATAATGCAATGTGAAGAAAAAAACAAAGCATGGGGGGAAGGTCTGCAAAACCCTCTGCCTGCTGACAGTATATTTATCATTATAAATGACACATAATTCTAAATTTCTTCCTTCAAGAACACATCAGTGCCCAATACATCATTTCCGGTTACTGACCTGGGAGAGATTTGGAGCCTGGTTTCTGGATGAGGCCACGGGCTCGGATCACCTCCACCTCCAGCTTTCCCTTCTTGTTCACCATGCCAATCTGGATGTCTCCTGTACAGCATGAAAAAACAGCCAGTTCTTGAGGAAAGTATAGTGAAAAAAATCATCAGATATGCTTGTCCTGTAAATACTGTCAATAATTGATCAAGGACCTATTCTAAACGATAACAACCTTGTCCCATTTCCAAAGACAGTTTAAAATTGGTTTCGGTAAAATCAACAGATTTCAGAATCAACAGAAAAAAGGGAAACGCTCACCAATAGCAGGAGTGGCCAGAGTTTGTCGGCCCACGAGCTGGGCAGGACCCAGTCCATCCAGGAAGTCACTGAACTGAGTCTCCACCCTCACGGCTGGGAAAATTGGACTGAAAAGGGGGCAACCAGACGATAAGAGAGAGAGAGAGAGGGCGAGCGAGCTCTACAGAGTGCTCTTATGCCATAATCCGGTTCGATTCTCACATCAGAAGGTGATAATTAATGTTTTATAATAGCACAGCTCTGACAGTAATGCTGGCTTTTATGCACTTTATAGTTTCTACAGAAGCAACTCGTTCACAGAGGGGGACGATCTACCTAATCTAAGGCTAATATTCAACATTATTAATCGAATGAAATATTTATTCATCGGTGTAGTACCAGTTTTCTGAACTGCTATGGAAAGGGTCTGTGGTGTCAGCATGCTGTAAAAGTCAGTAAGTTTTCCACCACAGATGACTCTCAGGATAGGGGGGTTTGGGCTTTCCAGTTTTTCAGTAACATGATGTGTGGGTTTTCCTTTTTTTTGACTCATGGACATCAACAAAGAGGGAAAAAATGACGAGGGAAAGACTGTTTAAAGTTGCTATAATGTAAATAACTGTCTGGTGAATGTTGCCTCAAATTACATGCGGCTGTAAATGGTTAAACAGTGTGATGTATATTTAATTAATAAATCAAAAGGTATAATCGTCGGCAAATTGCTGTAGTATAAGAGGAATCAAGCACTTTGGGATGTGCCGTTAAAGAAAAACATCCACAACAGGGTGCTGAACAGTATGTCCTGTTGTGTTTCATTCTTATTTATAAATCCAAATCAGGGTTTAAAAGAGGCCGGCCGGGTCTTCCCAGAATCCCCTGCACCATCTGTATTAATACACCCAGCTTTCTATAGCTTTATTCTTCTTATTATTATTAATATTATTCTTTCCTTGCCTTGCGCATCGTGTAAAAAGAGCGGTTCAGGATACATTTCACTGTGTGTTGTATTTGTAGAACTGGCACCATTTATAGCCAGGCACCATTTTCCATGCCATCAACAATCTGCAACAACCCGAGGACATCCTAGGCGACAGATCTTAAAATGTATCATTAAACAGAAGATATTTTGTATGTACATTTCAAACTCTTTAAGCATGTAAGGTATTCACGTATGTATAGTTCAAATTCTTTTGACCGATTCATTCTTTTTCATAGAAGAATAAGAAAAATATTCTTTATATGGCTTACAGCTTACAGAGAGATCACTAACAGTGGAGGTTTTGCTGCACACAGCGCTAGCCTGTAGCGATCATGCGCTTTCAAAACATCAACAAGGCACCGGATTCGGGGAAGAGCGAACCGGTTGCTTTAAAGCCCTGATTCTGCTGATAGGTCAGAGTAAAAGGCACGTTATAAACTACGTGATGCCTTTCTCGTCTCAAGCATCGGTGCAACGCTTGATTTCAAAATCATTCTTGAATTACTTGCTAATATCTGGAGTACCACAACGTTTCACTTTTGTATAACCAGAGTTACTGGGAAAAAGCAGGGCATTGTACTCGGACATCTTGACTGACAGATACCTCGTCCAAGGAACACAATTACCTCTTGGTGTGGACATCTGAACCAAAAACACCCAGACACAAGCTTAACAGTTACCTATAGTTAATATACAGAAACCAAAAGCTTGTAGAAAGTACATCATCTAAGCTCGAACACAAGAAATAAACGTAAATAAAAATAAATACAATCCACTTATAGATTAAGAATTCTAATTTCTGCATATATGGCAAAGTTGTAAAAAAAAAAAAAAAAAAAAAAAAAAAAAAGATGGCTCACCTTCCCTCGGAGTTGTAGCTGGCCATGCTGCCGTTGTTGGACTCGCGGCTCGGCTGGCGACTCATATTGCGCTGCAGCTCGACGGCCATGCCTGTCTCCTGGCTCCTCTGTATCGTCCCACCTCCCTTTGACTTTTTATTGGACGCCTCTGGACACAGACAGTACAATCCATGCAAAAAAAAAAATAAGTGAAAACTCACGTCCAGATAGGCCTATCGCAGCAAAAACGACACTAATTAGTACCGAAAGCTCATTTTACCTGGGTTAATATTGCAATGCTAACCTTTCCGGAAATGTAATGGCAGCCATTTGGTTCCGATCGCTAGCACTGATTTCACACCAGAGAGACATTTTGGGCAGCTGTAATTTTATAAAACTATTTAATTAATCATTCACAAACCTCTACTCAACCGCCTTCGCGATAAGAAAAAGAAAAACGCTTGATAGAGCCGTTTGAAGCTGCTAAAGTAATCTCAGCGGCAGTTTTGTTTCTAATTGAAATGTTAGCCAGCAGCGCTGCGCTAACTGCCTGCTTTTCACTCCACAGAAATAAAAAGCTCCATCTCCTTCACCAGAGTCTTTGTACTTAAAAATGTCAGAACGGAGTGGAGTGTCGCTCCAGGCCTGAGAGGTCTCTAATGTGCTTTTATGTCTGCTTCAAAGCGAACAAGTGCAGCGGGGCAAACGCTAGCCTGCGTACGTCGGCCGCTGCACAGACAGCCTTCTTGCACTGAATAATGCCGAGTCACTCCTGGCTTTTAAAGGGCAAAGAAATGGCCACAGGTGCTTTTAATAAAGAGAACTTTGATCAAGTTTGATCAGAGTGCGGCAGGAAAGTGTTCGAGAAGACCAGGAGGCGAAAGGTTTACGAATATCTGAGAGCTGACTCATGTTTCTTGAAGAATATGCACACAGTGTGATTTGAGGCTTAGGAAAGCAAACACGAGATTATCAGATCAATGTGATATTTCAAGGCCTTCTGATGCATAAAGCTGCAGGGTTTATATGAAATTACCGAGCTTGCTCTGATGTTCTTGTTTTTGGAGCAACTCATCCACATCACGGTAAATTTCGAGTTAAAATCGAGGCAGATTGAAGATTTTAAAATGAATAAAAGGAATAAACTTATGCTCTTTGCGCATTAGCATGTAGTTGCTCTCTGAAAAGAGCGTCGGTAATTTTGCTCCCAGTCTACTAACACATTTTACTCTGGAGAATCGCAACAGAGCAGAAACATCTATTTTGAGGAAAACTACTGAGGCGTTTTTCCTGTGTGGTCTTGTGTGGTCCCTAGGGGTCGGCGAGAGGACAAAAATATATCATAACATCATTGTTGAAGGCAGTTCTACCACATACAATACACACACACACACACACACACACACACACACACACACACACACACACACACACACACACACACACACA
>JAQLOM010000010.1:3971138-3984754 GCA_030068315.1 Chrysichthys thysi | reverse complement strand
ATTTTATATTCCAGAGTCCCGCGAAAGCCAAAAAATTCTGCGAATCAAAATTTGAAAATTCGCGATGCACTGAACCCACGATGGGTGAAGCGCGATATTGCGGGGGTTCACTGCATACATATACAGCAGGTCCTCGGTTTACAACATCCTCGACCTACGTCGTTTCGTGGTTACGTCGCCATCTCCCGTGAATTTATTAAGAAAGCCTTGTTCCATCATTCCGATGTACGGCGCTTGCGACGTTAAAACAAATTTCACACGGGAACTAGTTGGCGAGCAGACGACGTCACATGGCGCTATACGAGGAAGACGGCTTGTTTACATTTGCCAGACATAGGTACTTATGTACAGAATAGGAGTTCCGACTTACGGTGAAAATCGCGTTATTTCGCGCCATAGGAACGGATTTCCGACGTAAATCGAGGATCCCCAGTATACGGTAATTGGGACAGCTGTGACCTTAAGGTTGGAGAAGTTGGTTTGGGACTAAAGGCCACAGGTTTGATTCTCTGGACCAGCAGGAAAACTATGTGGGTTAGAGGAGTGAACGCACAGCACTTTCCCTGCCTTGTGCATCCACAGGCATTTTTATTAAGCGTAATCCACAAATGGTCCCCACGCACTGCACTTCTCACGTGTGTGTTCAATACTTGGATGGGTTCAATGCAGAAAATAAGTAATTTCCCCCCACTGATTAATACAGTATCCAAAGTCCAGATAGATAGATAGATAGATAGATAGATAGATAGATAGATAGATAGATAGATAGATAGATAGATAGATAGATAGATAAATAAATAAATAAATGTATATTTTTCTCTCTCTCTCTCATCCTGTGGTGGACAGCTACGGCGTGATTGTGGTCACCATGCGCCCGCCCCACCCACCTGAAGACACTACCGTAATAGCATCATCATAATCAGTCTCAATGATGCGTTGAGATCCTGAGACATACACACACAGCATATAGTTGAACAGCTACAAAACATGGCATCACACAGGACATAATGTGCAGCATGGAGACTGCACACGCAGCACAGTTTATTCCACTCAAGACAGTTTATTAGGTACACCAACCTTGTATTTATCAATAAATTTTTATCAGGTAAACCTAGAATATATGTCACTTTGTAGATAAACAATTGCCGAATCAAGCCCATCTATTGAGGTGTTCCGCTGCCCAAATAATACGGAAGGCAGGGATGGCTACGGCAGCCAGAAGAAGTCCTGAGATAGCCTGTGGTCATGCTTTTGCTTTCTCACGACCCGAAGGAAGTAATTCATTATTTATAAAAGACATAGTAATAGACTTAGTAAGAATGTTCACAAAGTATTGAGACCACATTACACAGGATTACAAGCACAGCTACATCACAATCGTTCAGGAAAACGTATGTTTACTCTCTGTGCGACTTTAGATGTGTTCGTATGAGCCGTAGCTTAATTCACATTTAAGATAGAAGTCCGCTATCGTACTGTGGAAAAAAATTTGCCTGTTTTTTTTCGTTCATAGATGAACCAATATGCACAGACACTCACTCTGTAGCTTCTTGCTGGGGCTGTCGGTGTGGACGTGTCTGCGGGGGAGGTACGGGGAGGGTTGGGGTAGAGGGAGAGAGGACACGTCATGGGTTTGGAGCTTGTACCAGTGTGGCTGATCGTCCAACAGAGCCGTTTCCAGCTCAATCAGGATCTGGAAAAATGATGAATGAGAGTTTATGACTAGAATAAAATCTTATATCTTAAACGACATATATCGCATCAGAATACAATTTGAAAAATGGAAAAACGGAAGTAGAAATATTGCATATAACCTGACTAGACTAGACTAAACAGAGTCATAATAAATCTGACTTTAATTATTAGTAAGCCAGATAGAAAACTAACCTGAGACGACGTGTAATTTCACTAAAATGCTAATGTGGCGTTCACATCAGGATATAAACACACCTCTCCGAGGAAATCGCTCTCCTCCTCCTGCGCTCTCGGCTGGTCCCACACGGTGATCTCCAGCATGCGCTCTCTGAAATCCCTGCGGTGAACATGTGAGTAAAGGAACGTCTGGTTCCACCTTGGCTCCGAGCTCTTCTTCACGGTTTTCGTCCTCCTCTTGCTCTTGTCACTAAAAGACACCACAATGGGCATGTGTTAAATAGAGAGGCTATGAAAGATTGCTGTAAATTTGTTACTCTGAAGCTTGTGATGTAATAAACTGTACTTTAATCGTTACTGGAATGGTACATCTCAAAGGTACACAGCGACGGCTGCATGTCTTTAACATGCATTTTTCACATGGAAAAGTGATAGAAGTTTTACGTTTATTGTAATTTAGGATACACAACTGCAACTGGTTGCACCAGAAGAACGTAATCTCTATCATAGCTTAGTTGTAAATGGCCACTACGGTCATGTTTACAGACTACGAAACAACAGGCATGCATTGTATTCGATATTCTCAATTTTAGGTAATCAATCAATTTTGCCATGATATTTTTGGAAAAAAAAAGAAGAAAAAGAAAGAAATTCCTACCATAAAATGCGACAATTATTTCCCTGTTCTTTATCAAGTTAAATATTCTTTTAAAATTATTTTCAAATATTTGTAAACGTTGGAGTAAAATATAACAGCCTATTAACTAAAATATTCCTTTTACGAAAAATGAACAAAGTTCTTAACAAATAGGGCTTTTATTTTTAAACATTCATGAACATTTGTGAAGGCCGTAGTCAGGCTTAAACATAAAACAACTACCTCCAATTGCTTCACATTTCTACCCTTTAGCTTTCAGCAGTCTGTAAAACGTGAGCTCAGATTTCTTACTGAATCTGCTTGTAAAATAGCTTTCCCAATTTAGATCTGGTTTTCGCAAGTTTTTGTGGCATTAGAGCTATGTTAATTCCGCCTACAGTGACATCACGTGCACGCCCGTGGACCCTATTGTCCATTATTGCGCCCTCTGTTGTCTAAATAACACAACTTACAGTTATGAAAAAGTAAGAATAATTGTTGATTTTTATTTCCATCCATTCGAATCATCATAAATTTGGACCAAGATTTATTGATACACAATATATTGTTACATGTCGACAAAAGAGTTTAAAATGTATATCTATAGAGACAGAGGGGCGGTCTCTGAAAGATCAGTATCTAATCCAGGCACGTTTGTATTTCGCACACTGGATTTCATAATTCATATAAAGACTCGTTAATTTGTATAAAATTCATATAAAAATTCAGATTTGTTTTACTTCTGAAAGATGCCAAAATATTCTTTAGAAAAGTAGCTTTGGGTTTCTTTACCAAGGCTGTAAGCACGTTAATCACTTAGCAATGCTCACCTCCGATCAGGAAGGAAGTACATTTTTACGTAGGGATTGCGCGGTCGGCCGTCTGGACGAGAAGGCAGGTCTATGGCTTGTAACACGTTGACGATAAGCTGATGACCCACTTTGTCATACCAGAGTTTCACCTAGTTAAAAAATATACACAATCTACATTAAGGCTGGAACAATGTAAATATATTGTCATCAATAATGAGACCGGAATTGATTTTACGATGGTAAAACTTAACCAAGCAGTGCAATCCTTGTATGCCATGTTGAGTCCTTTTACCTTGGAAATTAAATAATAATAAAAAAAACTCCAAAAGAGGTGTACATTTTTATTTGGTTCTTCTCGGCACACACTACAACTGGAAATATTAATACTAATAATTAATAACTGGAATATTAATACTAATAAAACTTGGTTTTAAGTGCGTCTATGTGTTTCCCCATACGAAGTCTAGAAACCAAACATTTACAAATCCTATTATTTCTCTCAATTCAAACAGCAAATAATGAAAAAGGCTTAAAAAACATTTTAAAAAGAAAAGGTCTCCTGGGCGTTTACAGATGTAGTCGCTCATCAAAGGTTTTGTGACTGACATGGCACGTTCAGACTAACTAAATAAACCATACTGTGTGTAAATAGGCCAGGGAAAACTGTTCTGTGTGTAAACAATTATGTCCAAACTGGATTAGGGAAATGCATCGTCCAGACAGCTCAGATCCCTGATGGTTCTTATTATTCTGTTTTATGTCTGAAAGTCGATGCACTTATAAACCACAGACATGAGCGCATGGCGCTTGGCATAAATATTACGCTCTGTTGTCCATCCAAGTGAGTGATTAGCACCTGCTAGCACCCCACTGTATGCTAGTCGTTTAAAATAGCATTACATTCATTAATGTGTTTCTATTTAACATTTAAAGAAAACGTGTTAGTGTTTCAGCGTGAGTAACGCCAATGCTAATGCGTCAGTGGAAATATGTCATCAGACGAACAATATTGAGCAGTAGCTCTGGGATTAACCTACCAAATGGCACACTGGTGTTATTTACAGGGACAAATTTGTTCCTTTTTATTAAGCTTTCATAACATGTCTACATTTTTAACGGCTCACATGTGGACTTTAGAATTCCTTCATCCCGTGATAACTGCTGTGTTATGTAACTAATGGTTTTTGCCATAGTTTCCCCTCACTGTCCTCAAGAAAAGACTCATCCAAGTCCCTTCAAATAAATAAACGTGTAATAGCGATTTCTAAAACAGGATGTTTAGTTAACATTTATGGAAAGAGTCTCGAGTTTCAGAGCTTTCTAAAAAGTAAGAAAAGTCTCCAGGACTGGTTTCATGGCAACATGACAGCAGGGCAGGTTTTTTTTTATTCACTTCAAAGAGAAAAACAAGAGGCTCCTCATCAACAGAAAAAAACTCATTATAGGCTATATGACCAAAAGTTTGTGGACACCTGACAATCACACCCATATGTGCTTGTTAAGCAACCCATTACAGATGTAGTCCTCTTTTGCTGTTATAATAACCTCCACTCTTGTGGTCAGGCTTTCCACTAGATTTTAGAGTGTGGCTTTGGGGATGTTGGGTGAGGAGGTCTGGGGTGCACTCAGTGTCCCAGGTCATCCCAAAGGCCTTCAGTGGGGTTGAGGACAGGGCCCTGTGCAGGACCTGGTCGAGTTCTTCTGCACCAATTTTGGCAAACCATGTCTCCATGGAGATCCCTTTGTGCACAGGGGAATAGCCATAATGAAACAGGTTTGGGCCTCTTTGTTCCAGTGAAGGGAAATTGTAATGGCATTCTGGACAATTGTGGCAACACTTTGGGGAAGAACCACATATGGATGTGATGGTCAGGTGTCCACAAACTATTGGATATATAGTGTAGCTGTTATAATGTAAGTGATAACAAGAGCTAATTTTGTGGACTTTCTTGGATGTTCCACAGCATTAACTGCAACTACGGTGTAAATTCATATAAAGTACCAATGATTTGGTAACTCGCTGTAGCAAAAACTAGGAACAAAACTCTTTGGGCACAGAGTTATTGGAAAATTATCAACTGGGGTGGGGAAAGTAGCTCAGGCCACACCACACCACTACAGTCTTTATTATTCTTCTAAATCATTATGTCGCTAAGTGTTTTATTCCTTCCTTAATGCAATGGTGCCTTCTTTGCTTTGTAATATTATATAATTATTAGTTTATAACCACAATTATCTTGCACTTGTATACTTGCACTCTAGTCATGCAATCACACCCTGCAGTGCTTGAATCACTGTCAACTGGACTCCATATTACTCCATTCTGCCACATGTTGGCTGAAACACTGTAATGTAATTTTAATTATTCAGTCATTATGTGTCATCTTTATAACACTTTCTATGCTACAATAGTACTATGCATGACTAGTAATTAACTTTCTGCTTGTACTTACTGAAAGCTGGCCTGGTAGGTCCTGAGGCAGGTCTCTCAACATTCCCGGACTGGTGGGGGACATCACGGAGATGGAGGGACGGTCCACCTTGTGTGACTCATCTATAGAACTGGAACCAGCTAATGTGACAGAAAATAAGAGTTAATCAAATATTAATCGAAATACATTTTTGATGATATGCGGTATATACAGTATAATGTTCTTATGGAAAAAAAAAAACAGTATATTAAAGAAGTTGGTGTAAATCTATCCAACAAAACCTACTAGATTCAAGAGGAGGATGGGACTTCTCTGGGATTCTCGGCGTGTCTCTTTAAAAGAACAACACAAGGAAATAAAAAAAACAAAAAACAACCCAACATGTTAAAAATATGGCTTTCTTTACAGTCCCATAACCGATTACACGCACTGGGTAATGATTATTGGAAATGCAAGAAGTGTTGGGATCAAGAAGGTTTGCTCTTGGGAGCTAAGCATTGCAAATAAGCTAGCAATGCTACCAAAGGTTTGAGGATAGTTTAGGTTCAGACACTATGAACACTAGGTACAATATCACAGTTTGACAGCTTTACTTACTCATGCGCTCTATAAAACTTTCTGAGGACGTTTTTGGGAAGAACACGATGGATGCATCTTTTACATGGAGTGGAAAAGCAAATCAAACTGATGTCAGTTTGACTTTAAACAAACAACACAAAAAGAAGCAACCAAATCCCCACATATTACACACTTCAGATTTGTTTTTTTTTGTTTTTTTTTTTTTTACATATATACGGTAACTCCATTTGGATTTCGACTAATTCTTTCTTTAAAAGATCCAGGTTATATATAGTAAAAGGCAAAATGACACTAAGTACACAGAGACCCTAAAAGAATCTATCATTTACAGGGAAAAGTTTGGGGAAAGACTTACTGTAAACCTAATATTTGAACACTCGAACCTTTTCCTAGCTTGATCAAGCTAGTTAATAATTTAATCAGAACAGCAAGTTCAGTAACAGTCAGATAACTGATGGAAAAAAGGTATAAAGTTGGAAAATATTGAACTTAGAAACAGAATTCAAGGCTCAGATCTAACATAAAACCATGATATGAAACAAGACGGATGCCGCATTTAAATAGAATCCAACAGAATCAGAATGAAACACAGAACAGGTGACTACAATCAGGCAACAAACCAATGACAAGACATGGCTAAAGAAAGGGGGCGGGGACTCTGACGATTTTATTTCTATTAAAAATACATGGCTATCCATGAAAAGTCGAGACCAGTCCACATGTCCTCTAAAACCAGTGTTGTTTCCTGTAAAACTAACATCGTCGACATCTTTTAATCATCTCAGTGATGGGAATCATCTCACCAATGACGATACACATCTTAATGTCACATATCATTCATGCATATCAGAGTGGAATTTCTTAAAGACGCATCCATTCATTTAGGACGATATGCTTACCCAATTGGCCTGGAAACAACTATTTCTACTTGAGGTGCAGACTGCGACTCTAAAATGATGTTGTATACTTCTTTCTTGGTTGCTCCAGGCAACGCTTTCCCATTCCACTGCAACACCTCATCACCTGAAATCAAAATGGCTCTCGTTTAGCCAAACTGCCATCTAACAGCTAGGAGTACCATCAAACAAAGGAACAAAGGTTAGCACATGAGAACCAAAGATTAATGAGCATGTTAATGAATTCCATCAGCATTACTGACCGCCTGAGTTACCCATTTGAGTTACACATTTTGAACAATAATCCTCACCTGCTCGTAAATGGCCTACGACGTCTGCGAGACTTCCTTTCTTAACTTTGGTGATAAACGCTCCAAGTCTACCAGTCTCTGTAATTTTCCCACCAACCACCTAATGACAATAAAAACATACACGTGCTAAGTGCTGCGATACAATATGATGAAAAGTTGCTTACACTTTGTGAACATTTTTGAATGGTAAGATAAAAGATATATGTTATAGACTTCAATGCATTTCATGTGACTAGTCTTAGTAAACAGAGCTTGGCCTTGTATGTAGACATAGACCGAAATGTACGGTAATGCAGAGAATTTGGGCATGGAGCCACGTCAGTCTCACCTTCAGCCCAAGCAAAGAGCCGGCTTCCCGAGGCACGGCCGAGCGCTTGCTCAGAGTGATGCGGCCGATAAGATGATCTCCCTCTTTCGATGGCTGCCACGTAACAGGATGCTGAAGGGAAATGGAATGGTGGTTTTCAGACCCATTAATGATGGACACAGTCTCGCTGACTTGCATAACCAAAGACTAAGCATCTACGGTATCAATGGTCTGCTGAGGAATTTGTACAGTTTGCAAAACACAAGGTAATCAGAGTAGTGCCAGTATGCATAAAGTACTTGAATTTGATTTATAACACTTTGTGGGTGCTAACCAATGCTCTTAAAATGTCCTAAAGCTTTTAGAGTTTGACTGAAGATACTTTTACACTAACTCTAGGTTAACAATAAGTTATGTAAAATTTCCCAAAATTCAAAGAGTCAAAAGTATTGGACTATAGTCACAGATTATTTACCTAAAGAGTGCTTCTCCTGTACAGTACGTAAGAGCATTATGTAATTAAACGCCTAAAATGAGTACCGTACCTATATTGTATTTCAAATAACCTGGCCTCTAATTGTATATTACTAAACTTATTCTCGTTAAAGCCAAAATGTTTGACAACAATGCATTACTTTTGTAATGCAACATCGTTTATACCAGTGTTTCTCAACCGGGGTGCCGTCTGACGTCCTCTGGGGTGCCGCAGAAATCCCCCCCCCCCCCCACGAAATTTTTCCGCCACCACCCCCTGGTTGCATGAAATTTTACGTTTGGGGTGCCTTGAGATTTTTGATTCATGGAAAGGGTGCCGCAAGCAAAAGAAAAGGTTGAGAAACACTGATTTATACAACATATTGGTCGGCCTAATCAAATCCTCCATCCCCACCCATCCAAGATATATATGAACATACTGGAGATAAAACTTACATGCCATACAGTGGGGTCTAGTGGATGGCAATCCCAGTCACCTAGAGCAAGAAAAACAAGAAAAGGGTGGATTATCCAGAAAATTGCTAGCTATGAGAAGGAAGTCACTGTGACTATATTAATACTGTATTAACTTTATTAGTGCAATGAGTAATATTTGGAGTCGTAAACAATACATGGGTATGTGCTATACTGTATAACACAGGAAATGCATGTTTTGATAAACTTATTCTAGAAAACTGTCCAAATGTGGATTGTTGGCTTTGAATATAAAAAGTAATAGAGCATCTGACAGCCCAAGCTCCTAGCAAAGCTGAGTGTACTGATTGAGCACGAGGACAAGATCTGGCACCACTGGCTCTCAGCACAGACAGACCAAGTTTGACCTTTGAATTTAAAGCATTTACTGTCAGATCTTCTGAGATCAGCTTTGACCTAAAGCCAGAATATGGTTGAATGATACACAACAGATTCCTAATGGAAAATGATATTAGGAAGGCTTGTAGCGAGATCTTTTTCCATAACAACACAATCCATCCATCGTGCTGCACCAAGGCATAAGTCCAACCTTTGTTGAGGACTAATAGTCAAGAGTAACTAAGGACAAAGATGAGCAATAACCCAACCAAATGCTAAGATCCACCTCTTTCAAATCACTGGGACCACAGGTACTGTGTTCTGCACAGAGTGAAGCATAAAGCTAAAAAATATTCAAAAGAATTTATCTAACAGATGGAGCTGTATGAATCAAATCTCAACCACAGATGGGAGGCGTTTTGGGATCCAAACCTTTAATTGGACTCTTCTTCAAATAGATTTCTACAACAGCAATTAACAGTCAAGCTTGAAACTAGTTTAACAGGAATGCACCATTAAGCACCAAAAGTGAACCATCACATAAGACGAACCTAATGAACCTAATGGCATAATCAGTGGTAATGTTTCAACAGCATCGGGCTTTAAATTCCATGACCATGCTTTATCCTACGAACCAGTCACTGTGTTACATGCCCAGGCCAATGACCTAATTCCCAAATCCACAGCATTTTGCCCAAAAAGTAAGGGAGAATTCCATGAGTTATGTGTGCTTGTGGGGCTTGAACAATTTGTTCTGGTTCATTTTTTTCCTTAAAAGAATTGGAATTGAAGGGCAAAGACCACTTTTGGTGAAATTATAGGCATGGTTTTAAGGTGGTAAAAATCAGAGCAAATGTTAGGAATGGGGAAATCAATAATGCATCTGTCAAACTGTCATCGCTACATATTTGCTATTTATGGCATGACATGACTCGAGCTTGGTTTTAAACTATCATTAAAGTGACTTCATCCAAAGCAGAACTTTCCTACCTTTTTCACTTATGCTCTCAATCTCCACGTCTTCGCAGCTAGTATACTCGGGTGTGGACCCTCCCTCCTCTTCTGAACTGCTAATGGACATCTGCCTCTTATTGAGGCCTCGTCTGGGTCTGTAAGTGCGAGGAGGTGGTGGTCGGAGACACTCCGACTGGTCCGAACTGAGAGAAGAATCCTTCCGGAAGCTTTCGGCAGCTTTCTCACGCTTGGTCTTGTGTAGTAATGCTGCCGAGCCAGGTTCCAAGTAGCCTTTGAAGCTCCAATCCTGTCCATCCCTGAGGTCTTGGGAGCCTCCAGGGCTCATGTGAGAACCACCATGACCCTGTTTTTGAAGGGGTACAGGCCCCCCACCAGTGCTACCCCCCACGGTCCTGTCCACAGAGTATGCCCGATGGCTTTCCAGCGGTCCCTTGCGGTTTTCGTTGCCCGCCGACCTCCTGCTCAGCCGGCTGCCTGGAGTCTCGCAACCATCTTGACCGAGGCCTACTTCATTGATGGCCATGTCACTGTGGTGACGTTCTTGTCTCATTTTGGACACTTTGGCATGCATGCGCATCTCTTGTTCTTCTTTCTGAGGTTTGACAGGGTAGCGGGCCAAGTTGGGATCGCTACAGTAGCGATTTTGGTATTCCTCTTCCCGCCTCTGCCTTTCCCGCTCCCGTTCCTCTTCTTCTTTTCGACGCCTCTGGTCAGGGTGGGCAGTGTCACCAGGGTGGTCATATTCTTGCGAATGACCTTTCTCCAGACGTTTACTCTCTCGCCTTTCTCCTGGAGCACGATCTTCTGAAGCCTGACCAAGCTGCCTGCCTGGTCCCACTCTCCTCTCCCCTCTGCCAATGACCTTGCCATTCTGCTCATGTAGGGACACTGGCCTCCTCCTATGGGACAAGGAAACAGAGAGCCTGACAGTATGGTCTTTAAAAAAAAAAGGGTTCTATACATACTTAAGGTTTCAAAATTTCTAAAAGAAACCTTTTCTCGAATGGAAAAGCTCTATTGTAGGGGTCTGCATAGAACCATAGGTTTTGTTTTGTAAACAAAAGATGTAGCCCACATTCCAAATGTTGATAATATGCGTAAATATGACGTGTACAGTCACATGACAAGGCTATGCGTAGTTGCTCTGAGGTGCAGCAGCAAATATTTATCACTGGTATGATTATGTATCAACGTTACAGAAGTGCACTAGCAGGTATACTTCTCTCGTGGGGGTTCGCTCCGAGCTCGTGAGGCTGGCATGATGTCTGCTCCCTTGGTCCGGTCAGTGGCTGGCTGGGCGTCGTTAGCACTAGTGGGGTTAGCTCCGGCTATAGCCTGCGACCTGGAACGCAGCTTCCCGTCCCTGTCAGCCTCAGGGCCGGCCACGCTCAGAGGCCTGCCTCTTGGCCCTGATGAGAACCATTCTCCAGATTTAGTAAGGATCTCCTGCTGCTTCCGGCACAGGTTGCAAACCCACATCACCTGTCAAGAGACATGGAGTAGGTGCCGCTGAAGAGACGTGTATTTGCAGGGTATACACCTAACTAATGCTCCATTTGGGTAGCTATCATTTTATTTAAATGTAATGCTGGTAAATTACACTTATGATTTTAGATTTTTTTTTTTTTTTTTTTTGAACAATTACATTAAGTTGAAGCGGGTTGAAGCGAAAAAAATTTGTAGGAAAACATAAAGAAAAACACATATACAAGACAAACATACACACACATATTATATACACATTTGCGCACACTCACTCACACACTCCGGTAGCCATCGGTCATATGCAGTTTTTAGCAAAACCATCAACCTGGTCGTCATTTTTAAAAATTGCTTTCATTTAATTTTCCTTCTTTTCTCTCTCCTCTCATTTTTTAACATTAATAAGCACTCTCCGGTGCTTCATTTACAAGATGGATGACTCAGACTTCCAAAAATACCTGGGCCTCAACGATTTCTCTTCTTCCCGTCTTTGTCTGAGTCTTTCTCCACGTGCACCGTGGAGGCCAGCCGAGCCTGATCAGATGCTATTACCGTTAATATAAAATCAAACAGCTCATGCTTTTTAACGTTGGTGGCTCTGAGGGTGTGAATTTCCAACATATCAATCTCACTACAGACTCCTTAGTCGAGGGCTAATCTATTGATCGTGTCTGTAAATCCAGTCCAGATTACTGTTGCTCCACATTGCAGTTAGCAGGCCTTAATGGTGCAGTAATGAGCATAGGTCCTTGTTCCTTGTCAATATTCTGCCTTTCCAAGTAAAACTGCATTTTAACCCATAGACAGCCATGTTGGCAGTCAAACAACGAGTATGACTCTGCAAACCAGTGAAATTATCCATTTCCAGACAAGCCTGTATCATTACATTTAGGCACTGATACAGATATTCATATCAGGTATCGGTTCAATATCGCGCTCGCTTACTTGTATAAAAACGGCTCATGCTACCACATCCGATATCACGAGATACTCTGTGATGTAAGCCTAATTTACGTTGGTGAGCTGCTGGACAAAATGTTACAAAATGACAGTGTTCTGGAAGGTTTTCCCCATTAATGGAAAAAAAAGCAAAGCAGACTGCCATCTGCGCTCTGAGAAAATGTCAAGAGGACGGACTACAGCATCTTCCGACAATCCAAGTAATCTGATAATACGTCTTCAATTCCTTTGAACAGTATTTTAGTCACAGAGAGCACAAGGGTGAAGGGGTAGACCAGTATCAGTGAGCATCGTGATTAAAAATGAGCATAAGGTATTTGGGACCAGGCAGAGAAACTGTGGAATGGGAGACTTCAGTTCAGCGAGTACTGAGCACACTCGCCTGGACACTCTTTATTAAAGATACTCTTTAAACATAAAACTGAATATGAGGAGTTAGCAGCACACAGCAGCAAAGAAAAGAAATACAGCTGAATAAAATGTCCCGCAGTGCCCCCTGTGTTGGAATAACGCTAAGTAGGTTATTCTTCCCAGCATCAAATTCGACTTGTGCGAACAAAACATGCACTTCTCGGGGGGTAAAAAAAATGCATCTCTGTATCTCTAATGCCAATTAAATGCAGACAGATTGGAAAGCTGGCACTAAGATGCAAAAGGCTTTGAGAACAGGGATCTGAGGTTCAGCTCATGAAAAACCATCAAGAAGAAATGCAACTTTACGCAGGACACAGCTGCTACTGTCAAAAAACTCAAATCGTTCTTTAAGCCTAAGCGTATTTTCCATCTAAATACTTCGTCCTGGCCGTGATCAATTCTGCACAGGAGAGTGCTTACCTGCTGCTTGCCTCATATTCACCATGGTCAAAAGGTAGAATTCATAAACAACGGAAAATGGCAAATAGATATCTGTTTTCGGTGGATTGTTCGTGTTTAGATCCTGCTGTAAAGAGATGGAGCCTGTTCTAGGACAGAATGGGGGTGGGAGGAAAAGAGAGAGAGAGAGAGAGAGAGAGAGAGAGAGAGAGAGAGAGAGAGAGAGAGAGAGAGAGAGAGATCGAGAGAGAGA
>JAQLOM010000010.1:3957400-3967786 GCA_030068315.1 Chrysichthys thysi | reverse complement strand
CCCCCCCCGGTCTGCAACTTTTTATTCTGCAGATGTCAAAAAGGATTTACGGCTCCGGGTGTTTTCTCTTTTGTGGAAAGCGGGTCCAAATGGCTCTTTGAGTGTTAAAGGTTGCCGACCCCTGTCCTAGACAGTCAGGGTTGCCAGGTGTCTGTACATTTGCCATCCCAGCATCTTCTCCAAAAATACTCCAGAAGTCCTAAAATCAGCATCAATCGTGTCTGATTTGCCTACAAATGAAGGGCAACTTGCATTTACGTTATTTATCCCACATGAATATCAACTTGAGGGCTGGCAGTTGAACCCATGACCGGCCAATCAGTAGTCCTAGGGCTTAACCAGTGTGCTATCACCACCACCTTCATACTATACACCTTTCCCCCCACTCATCAACTGATATGGTGTTTATCCACTCCATAATCTCCCTTTTGGTGGCCCAATCTTTGTAATATACAGTATTTTACAACAGAAATGAGATATATTGTAGTTACACTCTTTGTATGGACATTTTCCCTTTTTTTGCCATAGCTTAATCCTGCTGCTTGATCCTGTTTAGGGTCGAGGGGGGAAGCTGGTGCCAATCCCAGCTGACTTCGGGCGAGAGGCGAGGTACAGCTTAGGCAGGTGCCATAGCTTATATTTCCAAAAAATACATAGATTTAAGCAGCCATGGAATATTTTGAAAAAAGCAATTTTCCACTGTGGCATGTGGCGTGCGGCGGCACGGTGGTTAATTGGTTAGCACTGTCGCCTCACAGCAAGAAGGTCCTGGGTTCGAGCCCCGAGTTCAGCATGGGCGCCTTTCTGTGTGGAGTTTGCATGTTCTCCCCGTGTCAGCATGGGTTTCCTCCATGTACTCCGGTTTCCTCCCACAGTCCAAAGACATGCATGTTAGGTGGATTGGCTACCCTAAATTGCCCATAGGTGTGTGTGAGTGTGTGTGTGTGTGTGTGTGCATGAACCTGAGTCCCGAGTTAGGGGAGGGTTGGGCGCAGGGCTAGCGAGCTCACCCTGTAGAATGTGCTTAGCTACAGAAATGTCGACTGAGCCCCATGGGGGTATGGCATGATGAGACTGTATAGGGCACTAAATAAAATTATTGGAAATTCAAAATTTCAACCCAAGAGTGTTACTGGAGGATATTAAAAGACTTTATATCACAAGACAGTTATGACATTTTATGTTGAAACTCAAGGTTAACAGAGTTACCATATATGACCAGTGTAGGGGCAAAATAAAAAAAAGAACAGAACAAAGACTTATAAAATGAAAGGAACATTTATTTATGGGAGAAATCCACGTGGTTCAATGTGAATCCAGATGTATTTATAATCACTTGAAAGTCTAACCCAAAGTCATCAGCTGTCTCTAATAATCTCTAGCAAAGGAGATGGAGCTATTAATCTCTGCAATAATGAGCCACCAGGGTGTTGTCCCTGATATTATCTGTGAGATAACTGACCACTCATGGTGTAAATAAATGTGGCATGTGTGGTTTAAGTTCAGGCTAAACGCTACAGGCTAACAGCACTGACTCATCTCTAGGTGGCTAACTCGATGACAGCAAGAGCGCTAATTAGGAACTCCTGTTGCTTGGAAGCCGACATCACGTTAAGTGTGTAGCTAAAATTACCTAGTCATTAATTAGTGCTAAAGTTTGTATGTGACCTTTAATGCTAGCTGACAGGACAATTTGTTTTCATCACAAAGAAATACTGTCTCTCTCTCACACACACACACACACACACACACACACACATATAGACAGAAACTTGACATACACACAAAGAAAAGACACAATGAAAACGTCACAGGTGCACAGGGAGTCGCAAGTGCCCGTTGGATTGCAGGGTAAATTTGCTCGCAGGGAAAATAGGAAATCTGTCTACCCCATATCCCACTGGATTGTGCCTCGACCCCATGGCATGCCCGTTGCAGTCCCAGGGCACAGGCAAAGTGCAGCGAACATGCACATTCTTTTGGAAGTTAGTGGCACTTTTTTTGAACGGGACTCCATAATGTTATAATACAGTATTGCAAGTTAGATTTGTACTCATGCTGCCTTGTAGACGTGTTAGAAATGTCTAGCAATTCCACTCCAACGTCCTTTCAACTAAAGTGCAACCAACTGATCGTATGAGTATAACATCTGAGCAATCGGAATGCCACCCCGTGCCCATCGACCTCTCCCTGTTGGCTGTCCCTATAGCAACGGCGGCACATCTCCATGGCAACGGCCACAAGGAGGGGAAGGGGCACTCGGTCAGCTGAGGAAGGGATACTGTGCCTCATGCAGGGACTAGAATACCCAGAATTCCTTACCCTGTCCTTCCCTATGAGACACTTTGCAGGAGCAAGAGACAATGGGAGGAAAATTAGTCACATTTTTAGATAGAGACAAAACCATACCGAGTAATTGACGCTGGTACTAAATGTAAGACAAACAATCCAATTCAGGTCGAAATCCATGTGTGATTTGATTTCATAGATGTTGAGCTTCTGAACTGACACGCACGCACACACACACACACACACACACACACACACTCACACTTGAGAGCAAACGTTGGGTACTCATAGCCACAAGACCAATCCCATCATCACACAAAAAAGAGAGAAACAGAAAAATAATGCTAACCACTTTATCCTCCTTGAGGCATGCAGTCCAGGAAGCAGAGAGGAGTGAAAGACGGGCAAAAACAGGAAAAGGTGAGGAAGAAAAGGGGGACGGGGGGGGACGGGGACGGGTGGGAAAGAGAGCGGAGTGTGAAATCGGAAATCGAAAATAAAATGGTGAGAAATGGAGACGGAGCGTGTGCGAGAGAGGGAGAGACAGAGGGGAAGGCGGGGAGGAAGAGAAGGGAGGAAGTGTTAGTGAAGGGAAAGTGTCTACTTCTGTGTATTCAAAAAGACAGGTTCAGTTAGAGTAGCAGTGTTGCAAATCAAGCTGTTGTGACGTACAGTGGAGTGAAGCTGACACTAAGACACCCACACAACTCAACGAGAACACGGGCGAGACGTATGTCGGACTCCACACATGTATGCGTTATACATGTAAAAGAACGATGCAAGGCGATGATATGAAGTGACATGACTCGACTGAAACCCTGGGTATTGATTTGTGCACATTGCTAATGCTCCAGGTATCCTTGGGTGTAGTGGGTTAGGAAATATCTGCGTGACGGCTGAGGTTGGCTGTTAACAGAAGATTAATGCAGCTGTAATGCCTCCTATAGGACAAGCACAGGACTGCATGTGAGGGTAACACTTCATTTCATGGGTACCTACACAGTGCCGTTACAGCACATTCTCAGAATCACTGAGGAAATATTTTTGACGGCAACGCTGGAATATTTAGGAAAGATGAATGATTTTTGATAAATATTTTTGTTTGAGGGCATTAAAAACATTCTTTTGGCTGGCATATGGGCTTCATATGATAGGTAAGAAGTATTGGAACAGGGCTGTTTGTATTATTTTAGTACAGAGGAAATGGGCATTCAATTCCACACTCTTATAAGATTATAAGATACTGTAATGAAGTATTAAAAATGTCTCCGCCTTCTATTTTATCTTCCCTTTTTATTTTAAGGTGGACTTACACCATCTACTTCCTAGCCCCTTTTCAATACAGCTTCTTATATATGAATCTCATACAGTGTGCCGGGCAAATCAATGTTTTTATGTCCCTCCAAACCACTTTGTTCTCTAATGAAATTAATGTACAGTTTAAAGACGATGTACCAAAAACTGGAAAACTGTTTTTACTTGTTGTGTTTGAAATAAAATATGTCGATGTGACTTGGGGATGCACTGGGCCTTTCAAAGATCTTCCCAGTTTCTAATGGCATAAAAAGAATACCGTGGACCTTCGACTCATGAACTTAATTCGTTCCGAGACTCTGTTCGTGACCCGATTTGGTCGCGACCCGAATCAGTGTTTCCCACTGAAATGAATGTAGATACAATGAATGTGTTTCAGCTCTCAAAAACATGTTTTTAAAGTGTATTATGGGTTTATGTGTGGCAATAAAACATAGAATAGAATTAAAATAACCTTAATTATAGAAAAATAAACCGAAATTAAATAAACAGATGATTTTAAGGCACATTGACTTTGCAGTGGATACGTAGTTGCTTGCATAGGTGGACGGTGGCGGTTCTCATGTTTTACGATTATTTCTTTCTTTATTTCGACTGTTATACGCTAAGGGCTCTTACTCTCACTGCCATTTCCACTTTCCACTTTCTTGGGACCCATATTGAAGGCTTATTGTGCAAAAATGCATAGAAACACAATAAAAAAATGCGTTGAACACGTTTACTGCCTGAGTGCTTGACCGGAACTGAATGTTTGTGCTGCGAAGCGTGTGTGAAGCGGTAGCGGAGGAATATTATGGCAGAGGGATATGGTGGCGATTCTCATGTTTTGCGATTATTTCTTTCTTTATTTCAACTGTTATACATTTAGGCTTCTTACTCTCACTGGAAAAATGCGTTGAACACGTTCACACCACGAGTGCTTGACCGGAACTTAAGGTTTGTGCCATGAAGCATGAGTTGGCTGTCTGTACATCAGTCAAGGATTTGTTCGTCGGTCGGTACAGAATCTACTCGAGAATTTAGTGTGGACTTCGATTTGTTCACCATCTGATGCGTTCGCGAGCCGAGGGTCCACTGTATAGGTGCAGAGAACAGGCCAGTTACAAAAGTGCATGCGTCTGACATACAGTCCCCTTGCATTTTTAATGGACCACCCCCCATTAACATATTACCACCCATCACAATCTGAGTCAATAAGATGGAGCCATGCTAGGTCAGTTGGATTTGACTGCCAGTTTGCAAGCTGTAAACAAAGCATTCAAAATTTAATAAAAAAAAATAATAAAAAAAAATCTAATATTTAATAAAATGCTCGATATTGGATATTATAATGTTGGGATTTGGATATTAGAATGTTAGATATTGGCTGTTGGATATTATAATAGATTGTTCCAGTTTCTTTTTGAACTGAACCTTGTCAAATCCCTCAGGTAAAATTAGCCAGTCAGCTAACATTAACATTTTTCCGTGACGCTAAATTTCAATGATGTGTCGTTTGGCACACATAGTTTGCTAGGGTACATTATCTGAATTAACTGTAATTTCCTGTTGTGTGACTCTGATAAATTTGTTCACCACTACACTCACATAAACACCAAGGTTAGCAAGGGTGTAACTGTAAAGCTGTAGCTAGCTCAGGTTAGCTCGGTAAGGTAGCTTACCCAATGTTAGGGACGTATCAGGGTACACAAGCTGCGTAAATATCATATGTATATATTTTAAGGAATATTTCTTTCACATGTACAAAAGTGTCTGGATGGTATTATAAAAGCATGAAGACTGTAGCAAAAATTCCACATGTATGGATGATAGAGTTCTCATCTAAAGATGTCAGCCATTTGGAGCGAAGCTATTTACATATTATTATTTAAAAACACAGCCTCAAATGCAGCCTGTCTTCTCCTATACGGTTTTCATACCATACTAAAACGAAGGTGCCACAGTGGGTTTTTTTTATTATCATTATTTTTTTTTAATAATTGTTTTTCTAAAAAAAAAAAACATCTCAGGGAATAATACAATATAATTGAAGAGTGTGAGGCAGATCCCCTTTAAAGCAGTCTTATATAAAGCACTATGTGTACCTTCTACAACGTTCTCAAAGTTTCATGAATGGCATGGTCGTAAAAACAAACTAATAACATTTTAAAAAATGGACATAAAAGTTCTGGGCATATCTTTACCTGCTGTCTCCAGCACTGCTTTATAAAATATATTATTAATATATACAATGCTTATTAAAGTGCTCTAAAGGCACTAGGTAGGTACCTTTCAAATAAAGTGTTACTCTTGTGCAAACTAGTGTACATGAAGAATGAATTGAGCAAACTGGTCCAAGTGTGAACCTGTCACAGTAGTGGATTTGTTAGACTCGTTTATAATAAAGGATAAAGGAGTAACTGGAAGGAAAGCTAACATAGGACTGAACATGGCACTGGAAAGTGGTATTGTGTCATAAAATGGGACAGCCTATCAGATTTCAGTATGCAAATACAGGGCATGCAACACCAGAGGTTAGGAGGTGAGGAGTGCAGGTTCGGGGTGCTTCAGATCCTTTTTCTCTTGTCGAATTACATTTTTTGGAACTGGCATATCAAACTATTTATGATTTAACATAAAACAAGCTGGTGGTCTTCAAAACAAATTCAATTCTACTAACGAAGAACTTCATTACTATGTTTAGAAGATGCACATGAATGACTGGCATAACCTTATACCATTTAAACAGTCTACACTTTATACTTCCCAAAGCAGGAGTCTACTGGGATTGCACTGTTTTTCAGAAACACTTTCCAGTAACCTAGTTACTTCACTGATATTGATCCAAAAAGATTCATTTACACTACCCTTAAGCTGAGAGTAAAGAGTCAAAATGTTTACTCAAGATGCATGATATAGTTGCATTATTTAAGAAGTGTGTGTGTGTGAGTGTGTGTCGGGCTAAATTTGGGAGGTGATTGGGACTGGATAGTGTCTGGGAAGGGCCCCAGATCCGACCCAACCCCTGAGCAGGAGAAAGCAGTTACGAAAGATGAATGAATGAATGAGCAAATGTTTGCATAATACTGGATCATATTCTAATGCTCTAGAATGTCCCATCACGCCACATCAATAAAGCTCTGAATAGGATCACAGACTCACTGGGAGCTTGAAATATATCTTTCACGGATCAGATCGCTGATCATGTATCAAGATGAGCATCAGGTTCTCTTGGAATGTAGAGATATAGACCACTGGTATGGGTATCAAACCTTTCATTAGTGGCCTGTATGGGAAATGCTACATTTGAAGCTTCCCAGAAACTCCACACACTAACTAGTGCGCATTCAAACACATCCCTACTTCTCGGAGAACGAAATGTAAGAATGCCTGCCCTCTACCATGTCATAATTTTAAACATTTTATAATTCTTTATAAAAAAATAAAATAAAATAAAAAAAAGGAACTATCTGTGTATTTGAGCAGCTCGGTCACAGTTAGTCCACACCAGACACTGAAAACATTATGCTATTCACTGGGTGACCACAGGGGGCATCACCTCACTGGGCAGGCCGGAACCAGGGCAGATTGGTACTCAGCATGACCAGAGATGAGTCCATTCTCAGGTAAGTAAAGTGAAGGGAACGCTGCTTGTTTCAGACACAGCAGGTTGCGGCAGGAGCTGAAAATATGCCACCCCATGCCGTGAAGCTGGAGCCCACCCCGATCAGCACTTTACTGATGTAACAGCGAATGCAATGCTGAATGAACTGTGATGAAAAAGGGCCAGCCAATATCTGGTTCTTGGCATGTGCTGAGCTGGTCATATTTCTGTGGTATTTTGGATGGTGCCTGACCTGGAACCTGGCCCTAATCTATTCATAGTATGCGTGCGTGTGTGTATTTAAATAACTATCTAACAAGGATTAGCATGTTATATAAGACATATATAGCGATATGCAATCTGTTGGCAAAGACTGAAGCCAGGCATTAGGGCAATGAGCAATGAGAGATGACAGCACCAGGAGGGAAAGGGTGCATGGGATGAATCAGTGATAGCACCAGAGAGTGGTTTAGCAGAGAGAAAAGAAGGCTTATTGGCTGTTCCTCACATTGTTAGAGCGTAGAGACACTCTTCCACCACAGCGGGCACAGAACTTGGTCTGGCAGTAGGAGCAAAGGTGCCCGCAGCCGTCGGCGAACTTGGTCTTGCGGCAGATCCCGCAGGTCGGGGCATCGTCCTTGTGGATGGACTGCTGCCTTTTGTTCTCTACTCCGATCCGCCTTACCTGCTCCTTATAGCTCTCGAATTGCTGATGAAGCGTCCTGGATGTGAGAGACAGAAAAAGCAAAAGACATTTTACAACTTTTTCCAAGTCCGTTCGACCATCCAGGAGCCGAATACTAATAAAAGACTACCGGTAATGGTAATTCCTTTGATAGCTGTATGGCCTCATAAAGCTGCAGGCATTACTGTGTGTTTGAACCCAACCCTTTACATCAGTGTCATCGAGTCAAATGGGGTTTATTTTAGACCCTAAGCAATCACACACACACACACACACACACACACACACACACACACACACACACACACACACACACACACACTCCAGACAAAAAGCAAGGTTCGACTGTCATTTTGCTTTTCACTTCAGAATGAATCACCAAGGAACAGCATTATTCACTTAAAATCAAGACATGGCCATGTTCTAGAAAGCATTTCTCAGGGGAACGATGTACTTTCATTGTGGTTCCCGGCCATGAAAAGGCAGCTAGGGCATCGAAATAGACCAATATTCGCAAGGACCGTCCAAAGTTTTGCACCGACCTTGCCATTTCATTGACATATTTATTTATTTCTTTTTAAATACTGTTCTTAAAGTTCCCATAGTTGCTAAAGTTAGCAAACCAAAACCAATCCATCTTGATCGAGTGATAAGCCCTGAGCATATTTTTGCTCTATAGACTTCCTTTAAGGATATCCTCAGATCATCATTCGCTAGCATATCAAATCCTTAACGCACCAGCTATAAATAATCACCGGCATAAAGACAAATATGAAAATCACCTCCTTTTGTAGCGCACTGCCATACCCTCTGGAGACTCGCGACAATTCCCCGGAAATCTGAAGCAAACAAATAGAAATCCACATTCCCCAGAGAGCACTTTCTACAGTCTTCCATGCCCTCTAAGTAGTGTTTGCAGCACACTGCCTTCCTACCTAAATAGGAAGCAGACTGCAGCCCCAGGTAGCTGGAGCCTTAAAGTGACTTTGGCATGTCTTGGCCTGAAAGACGGTGTTACGCAGAAGGGATATAACCATGACGTAGGATAGTAAGGAGGAGACAGGAGAGGGGGGAGGTAACGATGGCTAACGGATCTATGAATATGAAAGCCGAATGACCTTTCTCAGTCCCTAGGCATGGAGATCTTGTATGTGATGAGATCTTTCACACCACTTTCTACTGTATTTCTGGACTGTGGTCCTGGAGCACTAGTATTTCACGACATTGTATACGGAACTTGGGTAAAGTGTGGATTTGATGTAAGTGACAAAGTTATGTTATGTTAGTCAGCTGGGTTAAGGACAAGAGAACTGATTGCAGGTCAGTTAACTAATAGGCTGTGAACTTTGACCTGTGCGAGTTTCTTGGAAGAGGAAAGCATAAGGAATCCTAGGATTCTAGGGTCAGTCGTCTCACCATGGGAACTGTCATGGTAGCGAGAGACCCAGGCAACAGTCGTCATGGAAACACCACTATGAGGCTGCGCTCCATTTCAGCAGTCGAGGGTAGCAGACACACAGGACAGACAGAGAGAGAGAGAGAGACAGACAGAGAGAGAGAAAGAGAGAGAGAGAGAGAGAGAGAGGGGCAGCTGCTTAGAACCACCCAGCTGCTGCTGGTAAAGTTGTTGATTTCTGTATCAGATGTCCATCTGCCATAATAAAGTTTGTCTGCTTTAATAGTTCCCTCCCAGTCTTTGGCAAATTCCCACTCAATGTTTTTTTTTTTTTTTTTTTTTTACCAACCTGGGAGGGCAAGGCATGGCATGAAGCTAGCAGAAAGCCAGGGAAAATGCTTAGACCGTTGTCAAAAAATGTAGGAATATGTTTAATGCAGACACAAGCGACTGAGTTAATATACTACGTAGGCTTATTCGGAACAACAAAGCCATCTGTAGTGTCCAGCAGCATTAGGAAAGACCAAATTTGTCCTATAATCTTGAATCAGTTCTTTAGTATGAACACCCTGAGTGAGTGGCGAAACACATTCAAGAGGTCCAGTTACCTTAAATATTATTTGATTGATCTGAATACTTATTTCAAACATGTAAAACTGAATATGAACACACATACATACATATATACAGGTAGTCCCAAAGTTATGATGGAAATGCGTTCTGCCACACCCATCGTAAGTCGAAAATACTGTATGTCGAACCACTTCGTCTAGCTCAGGTATCTCAGCCTAGCTTAGCCTAGCCTACCCAGGAATCTTTTCCTGTAGAAGACATGCTTTTGAATTAAAATTAGCTCTTGAAGAACACAAACAAACACTTGCAATGCACTTAACAGTACACCGATACACAAGCTAACTCCATGAGTTGCGGGAGAGAGTGAGGCGTCACACAAAGCAAGTGATCTGGGCATCATCCGCACACTTCTGGGCGTCATCCGCACACTTCTGGGCGTCATCCGCACACTTCTGGGTGTCATCCGCATACTTCTGGGTGTCATCCGCATACTTCCGGGCATCGTCCGAACACCCAGATATGCCATATGCTGTTACCTGCCTGCGA
>JAQLOM010000010.1:3852034-3866163 GCA_030068315.1 Chrysichthys thysi | reverse complement strand
ACACACACACACACACACACACACACACACACACACACACACACACACACACACACGCACGCACACACACACACACTACAAATTATTGACATATTTTTATACTCGACATCTCCATTTGGGGAAGTAAACTACCAAAATGATAATCTTTCCAGTGCCATATTGCTAACACAGTCATTTCTAGCCATACCATTTGCCACGTTGTGCATATAAGTGACCTTGATATGCAAAAAAAGTTTATTGTAAATAGTGTACTTTATAGCTGGTATGTGTAGGGAATTTAGAGAAATAAAATATATGTGGAGATATATATATATATATATATATAAAAGCATCTGGTTTAGTGTGCTTTGAGCTCAGCAGATCTTGCAGGTAGAGTAGTTCAGAATAGCGTAAGATCACTGGAGAGTTTACTCATGTGAGGACCAATAGTGTTAGGGGCACTCTCATCAGTGATCTTTTCAACTCAGCAAAGACCCTATAGCAGAGGCGCCAGCATTTAACCTTAAACTGGACCATTTACTGGTTTTGACCCTTTGCCAAGGCGTGACTGTATGGGAGACACGTAAAAGCTAAACGAGTTGCATTTACGGATAAATTAGCACTCAGAACGGAATAAAAGAAAAAAGCCGTGAAGGACGTTTGCTTCTGGTGGCAGTTACTCGTGATTTGTGCCAGGTTTACCTTGGTGTACTTTGATAGGTAAAGTCACAAGGCTCGGTGAATTGAACACAAGTTTCCCGTTTGTCGGCCGATAGAAAACAGGTAGGCAGAACTGCGGCCTTTTCGGTCGCTAAAAAATAGAGGAGCGTCTTATTTATACCTGCTGCTTGGCGCACATCTGAAAAAAGTCGACTTTTTGCCTATCAGCAGAAGATCCAGCTGGATAAGTGACTTAACATGACTGAATTACGCTTAACGATTCACGATTAGTCTATATCCATAAATAAAACCAACCCAAAGTGGTTCTGTTGTTTCTCACCGACTCAGATAAGACATCTGTTTAGAAGAAACACATACGCATGTCCAGTAATCTTTATTTAAAAAAAAAAAAAAAAAGGAAAAAAAAGGGAAAAAAAGCAGAACAAACAGTCCATGTCGTCAGTTTGCGAAACAGACTAGAGAATGAAGCTAGAAAATGTGAAACTCATGAGACGTGTTGTCTCCAGGCCTGCAATACTCTCGACACGAGTCACAGAACCACAGCTAGGTTTTGAATCAGACGCTGATCTGCTTAGTTACACTATTTTTCCAAATACTTGTTTAAATACTTTGCAGGGTCTGTGTCTGGACGGCGCTCCACCAGTTTACAACCCCTGGTCTGGGGCTTTTGTGGTAAATTTCTGTTTTGTTTTGGGTTTTTTTTTCTTTCTATCTGCCAGGACTTCTTTTTAGCAATGTTGGTGCCTCTGCTATAGATTTAAACCGGAAGCAATAAATAGATATATAGATAGATTTTTAGTTTTTCGTATCTCAAAGAATAAATGTTATATTTGATAGAAGGAAAATAATTGAATTAATGCACAGGTCTGTGAACAGCATGAGTCTGACTGTCTCTTTCAGGAGTAGGTAGACCAAAAAACTGACATGTTGACTCTCAAGACGTAAGATAACAACCCTCAGTTAGCATCGTAGAGCTAATTAGGGCGTACTAACTAACCTTTAGTCATGTTTGTATCTTGGATCAAACAGTTTCCTGACACCGATACAAGCGAGCTGTTTAACATTTTGATAAGACAAAGCTACATTTTTTCAATACAAGATACAATACTGTATGTACAGCCTATTGATACTGTATGTCGTTATTTTTTATTTGATCTTTTTTTTTTTTTTTTTTTTTTTAATTGCTTTGTCAAATTTCAGAGGCAGTCACCGAAAAGGGAAGGAGAAGCAGGTATTATTTTATAAAGATAAGGTTTCGGGGAATTTCGCCAGCGTGTATTAGGCAAACATGCATCGATCTTTCTTTCATATGTAGAGTATTTTTACCGTCCCATGAAATGGTTTTAGAACTTGAAAGGTGCTCCATGGCAGCTCGTCTCAAAGTGAGCTATCCAAACTATTCAGCTGAACTGGATCTTAAAGCAGGCATCGTCAGGTGTCACCGCCGAGGGTAAAGTATTGCACAAAAACGATCACCATCCCAGGAAAACCTTGTAGCATTTTTGCGCCAGAACACTGTTAACACTATTTTGCTGATGTTAAAACCAGTATTTTGTGCTGTGGATCATCGAGTAAACAACGTCGCGGCAGATTTGTTTCGAGTCTTTTACAGTGTAAAAGTATTGATGCGCTGAGTTGACATGATGGTTCATTTTTCTTAAGGTGTGATCCATATATTAAGCGAATAGATGTTTTTTTTGGGGGGGTTTGTTTGTTTTTACTACCCATTTCCGCCAAATCATTAACAGGAGGTCGTGTCTGTCATTTCTACAACATACTAAGTCATGAGCTCAAGTTACACAGTTCGTGGCCACGGCGTAATAATTTCAATTATTAATCTGTGGCCTCAATACGTTAAGCTGAGGGCACACTGTGTTAAAAATATCTACAATGTCACCTCAGAGGTTTTTTTTTCTTTTTCTTTACTTTGAGGCAGAAAATATGAAGAGCTTATTATTATGTATTTAAAAACGGCACAGTATCCATGTGTGCCTTTATACCCATGTTGCAGACTGTTTCTCGTGCATTGTTTACAGTTATGTATAAACTGATGATACATGCTGTACTTTTGCTCCTTTGGGATGTTTTGCTCTTCACTGATTGATTATAGAAACCTGTGTTTTTATTCTTCAAGGCATTTTGGAAGTGTAGAAACTGTCCTGTGGTCACACATGTGTCCAGGTCATTTTTACTGCTAACGTAGAGTAGAAACATACACAAAATAAAAAAAAAAACAGTACTGCGTAAACTACAACGTGGGGGAGAAGGTTTGCCGTGGTGCGATTCCTCGTGTTCATCTCCCACAGTCACGGCATGTGCTTGTATGTCCCTTTTCAACTTGTACATTTGGGAAGGCCGCACTGAAATGTGAAATAAAGATCTTTTTACCTAACGTCACAGTTTGCCCTGGCATTTTATCAGTACGTATGGGGTATTTTCCCTACCCCATATTGTGCAAAATTAAAAATATTTATGCCCCTACTGCTGTCTGAGTTCCACCTAAAATGCACAAGTATATCACACTTACCAATTTCATTCTACAGATAAACAGTCATGATTTTATTTTGTATATTTCCTCAAACAAAGAGTAATTTCTGGCTAAGCCACTGCCGGCACAACACACTACATGTTTTTGAATCATTTTTAGATGCAAGTGTGGCAGTACACATCCAGGGTCTGTCAGTTCTGTGGGATGAAACACCTTGTTCATGAGGGACGTCAGAGGAGAATGACAAGACTTAAAGCTTAAAAGAAGGCTATGATTACTACATTACAGCCGTAGTCGGCAGAAAAGCATCTTTAAATGCAGATAGGCCACAACGGATGACCACATTGGGTTCCACTCCTGTCAGCCGAGCACGGGGTCTACAGAGGACAAGGAAACTGGACAGCTGAAGACTGAAAAAAATATCACTTGGTCCTTTTCCAAAATTTCAGCCACTGAACATTTTTATCCAAAATTATCCAAAAGGGCACTTTAGGTTTTCAGAAGGAGAAAAAAAAAGGTTTGAAATTTTTGACTGAAGACAAACCAAACCAAACCAAACCAGTAAAACAGTCAAAACATGAGCTGCTTGGACCCATTTCACCGTTTCTAAGAGGGACATTAGACATACGAGTTGCAAAAGGACTATATCAAAAACATATTTCTCCTTAAACGTGATGCAGATGCAATTCCTGTACAGAGAATATACATGACCACACAATAGTAGTTTTAAAAAAATATTGTTTTTATTATAAGGCACATTGTAAGTTAACTGGTCATTTGTTTAAGATTTTGGGCAAAATTCTGGTCCCTGTTTGAAAACCTTAAACTGAAATAGTTTGAAATGACGATTCTCTACTTAAAATTAAGGAGAGAGATTGAATCAAGGTCAGCACATTCCAGTTACAAAGCATCAGTTTGTCCTCATCATTACATCCTCCCCATTTTATACTGAGCAGTCAATTCTTCTTTCATCTTTCATTATGAACATTAAATGTAATGAATTTAAAAATCACGGTAATTTGGTCCTATTAAAAAAAAAAAGTCCAAAAGTTACAATATTCAATATTAATGCAGAGATCAAAGGGCTTCCCATTCAGATTATAATAAAATCACCTGCATGTGGTTCAAGTCTCCAAGTTTGCAAGAATTTTCTTAAGGAAAAATACTGGACAAGGGGTTTCTCAACAGCATTTATGCACACCACATTTAAACACAAGCACTTGTCTTTAAGCCCATTTAACAAAAACAAAAAAAAAAAAATCAGGGAACAAAAATGAAGACTGAAGAAGAAGATGGCATTTTCTTTGTTGTCAAATGTAGTCCGACAACATAAAAGCGAAAGACAACAGCATGAATAGTCCTAGTAATGATTAACACGTCACACCGCAAATCGGTTTAATTTAACACTATCGCCTCCACCCTCGACGTTCAGCAGCTTATAAAAGACAGCACTTGATCAAGCACATCCTATTACATTGCATACGGCGCATCGGGAAAAAAAAAGCACTTGAGTTGGAGTTCGGAGTCGCCCGTAACTAAGCCCACTGTTTTACGCACAACACAAGCTCTTAAGTCCAGAGTTACGTCTGAATTTAGAAAACCACTGGGTGCAATTTCAGTATTAAATCCCTATTACATGCATATATATATAAAACTCCAAATATGGCCCATATCGATAGCAGAATGAAAAATTTTCCTTTGCATTTATTCATACGATAAATGCATCAAACTTTGCCTATTCAAAGCTGAATTTTGATCGCAAATAGGTCACATCAAGGAGAACCCTATCCTCTAAAATTATGTTTTTAAGGCGAGCGGGTATTGAAGTGCTTACAGGAGGCCGATACAAATTTAAGCAACACAGTGAATGCATACAAATATAGCTACTGTTTACAATAAACTGCTTTTAATCAATAAATCATCTTTTTTTTAAATAGAAATATGGTTCATTGCACTTGTTAAATATTAATATGATTCTTTAAGGCAATACTGTGATTCTTTTTTTAAAAAGGTGTAAAATGTACTGTCCACATGCCTGATTTAGAATAGTAAAAATAACAATATCTGTAATATACATACGTGTAAAAGACCCTCACCAATACACATACAGTAATGTACTTGTAACTATGTATATACTATAGCATGTGCATGGCATCACATTCACACTCACAAAGGCACAAGTACTCACAACATATACAGTACACACATCACATTGAATTTTACAAAGGTGTGTTCTTGACGTGTCTGTAGTTACCTGCACACATCCGTATATACAGTAGACATGTATAAAATAAATAAATACAGGAAGAAAATGTTATTGGTAAGCGGTTCATGGTTTCCTTCAAATTGGTATTTGGCACAGTCTTTGACTCACCATATTACAACAACAGCCTGATGAAGTTGTAGAAAGTAGTCCATTTGAATTGTGGGCCTCTTCTCTCCCAGAATCCTTCCTGGCACCTTAAAGGGGACAGTTGAGGAGCATGTTCAGGGCCTTGTGACAAATGGGGGAGGGTGTCCAAACTCCAAACTCTTTGGTCTGGTGGACAGGCACATGGCAGGGTGGGTGGAACTGGACAGGCTGTTCCAATCTCGTTATTGGGTCCAAAAACCCATATGCTGTTTTAGCAATCCATAGTGGTTTTGTGTCCAGTTGTTACGTGGGGTGGCGGAGACAACTCAGAAGGTGAAAAAATATAAGCAGCTTCCTTTTTCATCTTTGTGTGAACCCCCAACCACCCCGCTGGGGGCTAGACGGTACCCTCATTGTGCACCACATGGTTTGCCTTTTTGTGGGCAACACAGTTCTGCGTCTGGTTAAGCAGAATGTCTGTCTCGTCGGCCACGCCGTCGTGCAGCTCACTGAGAGTCAGTTCGATTTTGGTGTACTCGCTGTCTGATGGCTGCGGTGTCTTTTCCATGTGTGATGCCATCACGGCATTCTGGTACTGCTGACGGGTGACCTATGGCGTAAGGGCAAAGACATAACAGGCAATAGCATAAGTGATGACAGCTAGTACACAATACACAATATCACTGAGAGTCCAAACTGTGCACTGATTGGCACTCCATTTTTTCAGCCAGAAGTTCTGGAACCACTATGGATATTTATACTCATATATACAGATATACAGCAAACAAGCAATACACTGAGCCCTAGGAAGGCTATAAGATAAATGCTTCGATTTAAATTAGCAACCTATAGATTATGACTGTTGTGAACCAGCCCATACATTTACAATTACATTTATGGCATTTGGCAGACGACCTTATCCAGAGAGACTTACAAAAGTGCTTCAAAGCTCCATCAGTAAATACATTCTGATACAGGTTCACTAGGACCCACTAAGAATTCTATCAGTCTAGAGCTCTGTTGGCAGACAATATTATAAGAAAGCATGCAGGATTTTTAAAAGAAAAAATACTGAAAGTTCTAAAAGAACTTTCGAAAGAGGTAGGTCTTCAGTCTTCATTTGAAGACACCCAGTAACTCAGCTGTTCGTTCTTCTAGGGGGAGTTCATTCCACCACCTAGGGGGCAGAACAAAAAGCATCTACATTCATGTCTTCCTTGTAGCTTGGGAGACGGTGGGACCTGTCGAGCAGTACTAGAGGATCAGCGTGGTGCAGTGCGGGTGTGATAAATGCCTTCAGGTAGGAGGGTGTTGGTGCATTTTTGGCTTTGCAGGCAAGCATCAATGTTTTGAATCCAGTGAGGGGGGCACAGGAATAGGATGGTGTAGGAGAACTTGGGAAAGTTGAAAACAAATCATGCAGCTGCATTCTGGATCTGCTGCAGAGGTCGAATGGCATCCAGAGGCAGACCTGCTAGGAGTGAGTTAAAACAGCCTAGCCTTGTGTTGACAAGGGATTGAACAAGTACCTGAGTGGTCTGGGTGGAAAGAAATGGACGAATCCTTCTAATGTTGAAGAGGAGAAAACGACATGAGCAAGAAAGATGAGCAATATGAGAGAGCAGTTTAGTTTTGCTGGGGTTGAGTTTAAGCTGGTGAATTGTCATCCATGATGAGACGTCTGCATGACATGCAGACATCCAGGAATAAACCTTAGTGTCTGAGGGAGGAGAGGAAAGGATTTTTTATTTTTTTTTGGAAAGTTGAGTTTTGTCTGCATAGTAGTGATAAGAGAACCCATGTGACAATATGACCTCACCAAGAGATCTAGTATAAAAAGCGAACAGAAGAGGACCAAGAATCAGGCCCTGAGGGACGCCAGTATAGAGTCTGCATGGAGATGTAGATCCCTTCCATGTAACCAGATATGATCGCCCTTCCACGTAGGAAGCAAGCCATTTCCATGCTGATCCACAAATTCCAAGACTCATAAGGAGGACAAAAGTGTCTTATCGTTGACTGTGTTCGTCATGCATGCTGATGAACTGTCAAGGAGGACGAGGACTGAAGACATTTTGGCCGATCTAGCAGCATGCAGCTTCTCTGTGCCAGCTAAAAGGAAAAGGGCAGTCTCTATGGAATGTGCCAGACTGATTAGGTTCCTGGAGGTTGTTCTGTGAGACTTAGACAGACAGTTGATTGTAGACAGTGCGTTCAAGAGTTTTAAAAATAATAGAGACAAGTGATACCAGCCGGTAGTTGGTGAAGTTCCAAGCCCAGAACAAACAGAGTAAGAAATCACATGTTCTTAAATGTTGAACACGGAACTCTAGGAAAGGAAGTACCAATGTGGTATACTTTTTACCTCCTCCTTTTGACTAAGCAATCTCATGTAGGGTTGATAGTGAATGGGGTCACTAACAGAACAGGTGTTATATTTGTACTGCGTAATGGAAATACTATGGTGGCCATAAGACTGTGGACTTGATTGTTTCAATGCACAGTCTTCTTTTTTTGTTGATTGTAGGGAAGAGAATCAGGACAGGGTAGAATGGGTTGCGTGAAGTTCTGGTTGTCCTAGAAGTGATGGGCAATGATCTCTAGTTATAGGCACTTAGCTGGTTGATAATTCATGGTCACCAAAGCGAATAATTTTCCCAAGACCTTGCCTTAGGCTGGGAGTTGGTTACTTGCTCTGTATCTCAAGTTCCCTGGTCTGTAACAAAGCAATGGTGCTGCAGCCAAAATGGCTTCGTCATCATCTTGCTTCATATTATTCTCGTCCTCATGTGCTGCTTGCATCTTGATAGTTGCTGTGTTAACAGCAAAGATAAAAACAAAAAAACTCTTCCACCTTCATACTTTACGTCTGAACATTTTGAGAAAGCCCAGGATTGAAAAGAATGTGCATCCATTATGGTTGTAGGCATGGATGTGATGCATATGGGATGGATATTCTTGCCTGAGAATTCATAGGCAGCTGGACAAGAACCCCATTCTTGAGCAAAAGAGCCCATAGCAGGCACAGTTAAGTCTCTGCTACTATACTGTCCCCTTGTACAGTGGCGAGGGAAGCGAAGGAGAACTGAGAAATCACAGTATCAGAATTGCAGAATTTAAACGATTCTTGGGCATGCCAAATTTAAAATCATCTGTTTGTTGTCCTAGTATCAGGATTCACCCAAAAAACAATGCATTTCCATTAAGAGTCTGGTAGCCCTCAAGGTCACATATGTTTGAGGAAAATAACAAATATAAGTCAAACTTGACACCAGTGGAACTGATGGGGATGTCCCATCCCAAAGAAGTCTAGGACTTCATACTGATTTTTATGCATGAAACACTCTTCAATTATACTTTGAGTTTCTCTTTGGCGCAATAGGTTTCCTTCAGTAGTTTCCTTCATTTCAGACAGATGGATGGACAGACACACGGATGGACCTATGGTTAAAAAACCAAAAAATCTTAGATGGCTTGAAAAAGTTCCTGAATGTGGACACACAGTCAAGTCCATAAATATCTGGACAATAATTTTGCCTCTGTACACCACCACAGTGAAGCCATCAAGATGTAACTGAAGTGCAGAATTTCAGCTTTAGTTCAAGGCTTTTAACCAAAATGTCTCATTAACCATTTAAAATTAGCCTTTTTTCTTTTTTTTTTTTTTTACATATAGAATTTCACAGGCTTAAATGTAACTGGGCAACTGACTGACAAGCAGTTTACGGCTAGTTATGGCCTGTTTCCTCATTATTCATGACAAATTAAGGAGCTTAAAGGTCCAAGTGTTGAATTTGCATCTGGCAGCTGTTCATAGGAACTCTCAATATGCGGTCCAAAAGACGTGTCGATGCAAGTGAAGGAGACCATCGCTAGGCAGAAGAAATAAAAACAGACCTATCAGAGAGGTAGCAGAAACTTTACAGAAGAAGAATTCTTAAAAGAAGGAACAAACTAGTGAGCTCAGCAACACCAAAAGGTTTGGAAGACCACAGAAGACGACAACTAAAGTGGACAATCATAGAATACTTTCCTTGGTGAAGAAAAACCCCTTCACAACATCTAGCCAAGTCAAGAACGCCTTTGAGGAGGAAGGCCTAAAATCAAAATAGGCCTTCATGAATGTATTTAACCTCAGTGTATTTGACCTTAAAAGTACAAACCACTGGTAACACTCAAAAACACAAAGACCAGACAAGACCTAACTAGAAAACCTGCCCGGTCCTGGAACTAGATTTTTTAGACAGAAGACACAAAAATAAGCTTGCACATGGATGACGGGAAGAGAAGAGTATGGGAAAGGAAAGGAAGGGCTCATGGTACAATCTGTGAAACATGGTGGACATGGGCCTTTATGGCTGCTATTGGAACTGGCTCACTGTTCTTTACTGATGAGGTCACTGCTGATAGAAATAGCAGGGTGAATTCTGATGTATATGGAGCTATACTTTCTGCTCAGATTCAGTCAAATGCCACAAAACTCATAGTGCTTCACAGTGTTTCAAAGTTCAGATGAATAATGAAATAACCCAAAACATATAGAGTTTCTTAGGGAAAAGAAATGGAATGTTCAATCAACCCAATTGTGAGTCCTTTTCACTTACTCAAGACAAAACTGAAGGCAGAAGAAAAAAAAAAACAACAACAATCATGGCCTGGCAGTTAGGGCATCATGGTGATGTCCATGGGTTTCAGACTTCAGGGGTCACTGAAGTATTAAACAGTATTCTTATATTTATAATTGTTCATTTGTCCAATTATTTTCAAGCCTGTGAAAACAGAGGGAAATAAATCGCTGAAATTCCTAAACTGTTAGTGCAATATTTTTTGTTAAACGCCTTGAATTTATGCGGAAAGTGTACGCTTACGCTTAAATTACATTTTGATGGCTTCCTTTCAAATCCATTGTGGTGTTGTACAGGGGTAAAATTAGAAAAACTATGTCCACATACTTATGGACGTGACCGTCATATCTCTTTATGACAGAAATGACGCTATTGAAGAAAAAAAACCATGTCAGACATGTGACCTTGCCGTGAACTTGAAGCTGTTTGGATCAATTCCAAAATCGAATCAGGTCACATGCTGGGTACAATGATGACTCCATATACTGTAAATCTTAGAAACGTTCAACCACTTGTCTTTGAAATATCAGACTAAATAGAATCTCAGACAGACACATGGACGGATGGGTGCACAGATGGCGCCACAAACGACCCGATGGACAGACCTGCTAGCCCAAAAATCGGCCTTGAATTTCTGAAAGCGAAAGTGTAAGTAAAACTCGAACAGCGAGGAAGCTATTCAAGAAAAACCATTTCACACCTTTGACCTTGTTGGGCCTTTCATCCTGTTTGTATAAATTTCAAAATCTAATCACTTCACCCTGCTGGTTACAATGATAATAACCCATTTAACCTCTTGGTTTTATTTTTTAAATATCACACTAACAAGAATCGTGGATGGACAGATGGATAGATGAACAACTCGAGAACATAATGCCTCTCAGTCCTGGAGACATAACAAAAGAAAAGAAAGGTTTTGTTTAAAAAGTACTGTGGGATGGCTGGATATCGCTTATGCAACTTTCACATATGAAAATGTGGAAACAAAACCCCAAAAAAACCCAAATGCCTGATTGTATCTATTCACCTTGACATAAAGAAGGTCTGTGATGGCTCTAACTGTGTAGTCTGGAACATAGATCTGCAGAAAGGAGTTGAGCTGGTTATTGCTGCTGCCCAGCGGGGGATTAATAGCTTCATTGCGGTCACTCCGGTTCAGTGAGTCAGAGTGGTTCAGTCCATATGGCCGAGGAGGAGACCTATTCTCTGAAACGACAAAGAATATAGGTAATGTAGGACTTGAATTAGGACTGTCAGCTGAATCACCCGGCATCCGCGTTGACTTTAAAACAGGATTTTACCCCAAAACACAGGTGTAGGTATTTCGACTTTAAAATGCGACATGCATGCACTGGTACGTGTAAGTGGTTTTTCATGGAAACAATCCCCAATCATTGCAATGTACAGAAAGGTCTTAATGGCAGGCACAGAAGGGGTTGGTGAGGAGGTCTGTGTTTTAAAGTGGCGGCAACAGCTGGATAAAGACTGATAAAAAAGACCTTGCAACCCTGAAAGAGAGGACTAGTCCTGTTTTAATTAAACACAGCTTATTTTTTCCACTTCTTAAAGGGGGCCGGCCTACAAACACACACGCACACACTTTTTTCTGCCTCTCGTTCTCAAACACATACACACACACACACGCTCAATCAGTGGTAGTGTTAATGCCACAGTTTGCTTGGAATGTATGTAATCCGCGTTTGGATGTCTGAGTACTGCGCCTGTCCCTGGTCGGAGGGGCCCCAAGCACTACACACTGGGTCAGAGTGTGTGTGCATGGGGTCATCAGACTCTGTGTGTGTGTGTGTATGTGTCGTGGGATCAGTGTGTGTGTGTGTGAATGGGGGGAGGTCATGGTTATTTTTCCAAGTCTGTCAAAATCAGTGGGGGGGATACTACGAATTTATGCTATGAGAACATGGAAGTACAGAAAGGAGGTGGGGGTGTTCAACTAGGTCATTTTTCACCCTTGTTAAAAAAGTAAAAAAAAAAAAAAAAAGCATCAAATTTGAGAAGAATGAATTGCTTTCTGACATGGATAATACAAAATAGTGCATCTTAAACATGCAGTAAGCCCCTTAGACATGTGCTGTAGTGTGTGGTTTTTTTTTGCCGCATTTTACAGCATTCATGCGTGTAAGTTAACTGTCATGCGTCAGCATGCAGCGAGTAACATGCGCATTCTTTGCCATTGTCAGGTATTCTTGCCAACAGTTAATGCCATGCAAACAAAATGAAGCCTAACAGGTCACAGTGAAACATTACCAATACTAGTACCTGGAGGTACTCCAATTGATTCTGACCTCTTGACCACACAATTGCGAGAAAGGGAAAGAAAAACTAAAACAGAGAGAGGATGAAAGCAAGAAACACATGAACGTCAGAAGAAAAAGACGAAGAAGAACAGGAAGAAGAAGAAAATGACAGGGACAATTCATTACAGTGACGTGAAAAGACAAAATGGCTACTGATCATCAGATAAGTCGGGTCCAAACCACCAGACAAGAAAACAATGATCTACTGACATAAATCATCCAAAGTTCTGCATCCAATATCTGCGATGTTTGTAAAAAATAAATAAATAAAATCATGTAGTACAGAAATAATTAAAATGCAGTTCCACTATTCAACCAACAGAGGTCACATAAATCCTGCACCATATTTCTCCCTCCTCAAAGGCCCAGTCCCAAAGCCCACCCTTAGCAGTTTCGTGTGTGTTCATGTGACTTCCGGTAAGTGTTTAATTGTGTTCGATTTCTCAAAACCCCGTGTGTAAGACCACAACAAATGCACACTAAGCACACTACTTTTACTCTAAGTTCACCATGTGCATAATTATTAGGCAAGTTGTATTCTTGAGGATTATTTTTACTATGGAACAAATGCAGTGCTCCGAGTCAATCCAAATTGTTAATAAACCTGAAACCTGAATGTTTAACAAAGGAGATGCAAGTTTGAACATTCGCCGGGGAACACGTGTGCGCAATTATTAAGCAACTATTAGTGAGCAGAATTATTATGCAACTAAAGGAAAAGCTAAAAATTTCCCCGTCTTACTTGTCCTCCTTATTTTCATTTTGTAGAGTAAAGATAGGGCTTCAGAAGGGCCCACAAGTTCTCAATAGGATTTAATTCAGGTGAGGAAGGGGGCCCGTGTCATGGTGCTGTCATCTTTGAGACCTTTTTCTAGCTAGCCAAGCTGTGGCGTACTTGGATGCATGAGATGGTGCGTTGTCCTGCATAAAAACCCTGGCCTTCTTGAATGCTGTTGACTTTTTTCTGTACCACTGCTTGGAGAAAGAATCCTCTAGAAACCGGCAGTAGGTTTGGGAGTTACTTTAAGTCCATCTTCATCCCGGCATGGTCCAACTTGCTCATCCTTGATAATAGCAGCCCAAACCAATACACCTCCAACACCTCGTTGGTGTCTGACTCTAAGTAGTGCCCTTTGTCCATTTGTGATCCAGCCACAGGCCCATCCATCTGGTCCATCAAGAGTCGCTCTTATTTCAATGGTCCATAAAACCTTTGAAAAATCTGCCATCAGATATTTCTTTGCCCGATCTTGACATTTCAACTTGTGCATCTTGTTCAGTGGCGGTCCTGTTTCAGCCTTCCTTACCTTGGCCATGTCCTGAACACTGAACATCTTGGACTTCTAGATGATCCAGGTAGATTGCAGTTCTGAAATATTGTGGCACTGAAGGATAACGGGTTCCCAGTAGCTTCACGTTTAATTCTTCTAGCTTCACGTTTAACTCTCTTGCGGTTAATGAATTTGCGTACGTTTCTTATGACCTTGTTGAGCATTTGCAACAAAACGTCTGATTGTTCAGGCGGCATGGTGGCTAAGTGATTAGCACTGTCGCCTCACAGCGAGAAGGTCCTGGGTTCGAGCCCCAGGTTCGGCACAGGTGCCTTTCTGAGTGGAGTTTGCATGTTCTCCCCGTGTTCGCGTGGGTTTCCTCCAGGTACTCCGGTTTCCTCCCACAGTCCAAAGACA